>JAPYYV010014603.1:0-11630 GCA_030522625.1 Copidosoma aretas
GTCTACAGTAGTTGCTGACTAGCTCTCTCTATTGCGCGGGGTCTATCCTGCGGCTCTATTACGCGCCGTGTGACTGCAGCCTTAGCGTATATGCATGTAAGTATATTCTTACTTAGATAACTCCAGTTTTTTTATAAGAAAACAATATAGTTGATAAGGAACAAAATTGGTTAAGATTCAAGAAATTATTATAGCAAATCTTATGAAGGAAATAAAAAATTCATTTAAAAATAATATTTTATTGTGTAGCATAAAAAAGTTATCTTACATTTGTTTTACAACAGTATAGTTAGTAGAAAGTACCAAAATAGCTGTGCCCTCTGCCCTGTGCCTAATTCGCTTAACTGCCTAGCCTATAAGAGGCATGAGGGCGCTTGCGGTCTGCGTACAAGTTAGAAATTGCTCGCGTGCATTTTTATAGCTCGAATTTTTAGTAAATTTTCTATAGAGTAGTGAGGTTCCAATGTTTACTTGCACGACTTTGCACATCTTTTCAAGGTTATTCTGCATCCATGTATTGAAAGCTGACCGGCTCCTCGGAGAAAAATCGGGAAGGATCACACTAAAATACAAGACAAGCACCGTAGCAGCCAAAGATTAGTTGATATGCAATCACTGCAACGTGCCATGCGGTGCATTTACATGACAGTTTTTGGACTTAGGCGCTCGCACCAGCTCTGGTATTCGCAATCTACTTATCTACTCGGACTCTTATAGCAGCCGTTACAGCTATGAGCTCATGCTTCATTCAGGTGGTGGACCACTGCATGTGTTAACCTGGCCGTGTCTTATTTCAAAGATCATCTTTCAGTAAGATTTTATTAGCATAAACTATAATGATGCAATATATCTGCAAAAATTATTTCCGTTCAAAGTTTTCTTGAAATAAAAATACTTCATCAACTTATTGTCATAAACTAACCTCTTATCATTTAATGATATTTTCAAACAGCAAATTAAATCCAACAGCCTTATTATGTAAAAATTAACAAAGAGATTTATTTAGAAAGTTCCAAAGATAACTTTTTTTTATTATTTTTAGCATTGATACTACGGCCACGTAGCGAATTCTGAGTCGTAACCATGGGTGTAACCATGTCTCACATGATGTTAGGGAAGGTTTTTTCCGTTAGATCAGTGACATTTTCATTAACCCCAACAAAAAAGTTTTTACTTAGATATTAAGCTTTGTGGAATTTCTATTTGTTCCAGGGAAATAGAACCTGTACTACTTCAAGCTACTCGCCTTAATGTAACATTGATAACGATTAAGACTAATAATAGCTGCTAGTATAAAAAGAAAGTTTATACGCAGAACATGAAAAGTAGAAGAATAATAAAAAATAATTTATTTTTTACCTATTAAAATCTTACTAATTCTTTTTTAGAAATAATGATCAGCATACGAACAGAGATGATTCAATCGAAATTCCAACTTTGGTGTAGCAGAACTTCCTGAAGATCATTACTTCAACTGCAGCTGTGAAGAATGCGGATTGGAATTTAAAAGCAAAAGTATGAGGATAATGTGAAAAAATCTCCAGAACAACTTTTTATCAATACTCTTTGCTTGTGCACATACCCGCAGCAATTAAACTTAGTAATCATCATAATACAGTATCAAACTGTGTAAAAGAACTAAGTGTTCGTATCCACGTAAAAATATCAAGTTGTTTTTTCGTGTTGATTTCTAAAATGCACAATTGAAAATCTCTTAAATTATCTTGAATTACAGTAAAAAATTTGTTACTAGTTGAAAAAGGGATTCTTCACTTCATGCTATTTGTATCCTAAAAGTTTTACTTGTAGAAACTTCAATTTGTTCTAAGATCTAAATAATCATCTTGATCAATCTTCCGTGGATATAATAAATACAAATGAATTGCATAAGCAAGTTAAATTATAATATAACAGAAAAACTTACATGTCTCGGTTAGCTTTTAATAATCAGAGCTAATAATCTTCTTTATATAAATACAATCCTCATTTCAGAAAAAAAATCATTTTATTTCTACAGTACGTTCTGCAGGACATCTTGCAGGAGATTCTGCAGGGTTTCTGTAGGATGCCTACAGAATTTATTCATCCTAGCTCGTATATGATCCTGCAGGAGTTTCTAGAGGAATTCCTACAGTGTGGCTTGCAGGCTCCTGCAGGAACTCCTGCAGAAGTCCTGCAGGATGCCAACAGACAATGCTGCAGGAATTTCTTGAGGAACTCCTACAGGATCATATCATACGGGAATATATTATTTACTTACTTTCCCTCGGCTAACTCGGTGAAAAAACTTTAGATTTCGGTTATATTATTAACAATTAATAACATATTTCAATGATATATTTTCTACTTACTGTCCAACGAGTAACTGAGTTAATAGGCTTATTATTATATTTATTTTGTTATTTTTGAATTAATTTTTTTTTTATAGTATTATTTACCGGCTGTTCTCCGAATTACTAATTTAATAAGTATGGGATTCAAGATATCTCGATTTTTTCACAATGATAATAATTTAGTTCTCATTACATTCTTCACTTGCTTTTTTCTGGGTTACTGGATGAAAAATCTTAAGATAAAGGTTATGTTTTATTTAATCAGTAATATACTTTAATGCTATATTTTTTACTTGCTGTCCCCAGATTTTTAGGTTTAATAGCTTGGGATTTAGGGTATGTTGTCACTAACAAAGTAATTGTTTTGATTAATGTGATATTTACTCGCCGTCCCATGGGTTACTGCGTTAAAGAACTACTGATTTAAGCTATATTGTTAATCCTTCAATCATATTTTATATTGATGTATTATTTACTTGCTGCCCCCCGTATTACTAGGTTAAAGTACTTGAGACTTAGGTTATCTTATTAGATTAGTAAATTATTTAATGATTATATTATTTACTAACCGTCCCTCGGGTTTTAGGTTTGAAGAGCTTAGGATACAGGTTATGTTATTATGTAATTAGTAATCTATTTGATTAAAATATTATTTACTCGCTGTCTTCCGGTTTAATGGGTCCAAAAGTTTAGGATGTAGGTGACGTCATTTTTTTCTAATAATTTATTTCTTTATCACAATATTAACGTGCTTGACCCAGAGTAACTGGTTCAAAATGTTAAAAATACAGATTATGTTGTTATTTAATCAGTATTTAAATTAATTACTATAATGATTACTTCCTGTCCTCTGGGTTACTGGGTAAAAAAGTTTAGGATTTAGGTCATGCTGTTTTTTAATCAGTATATTTGATTCACATATTATTTACTCGCTGTCTGACGGGTAATTGGGTTAAACTGCTTGTGATTTAGGTTATTTTACTATTTTTATAATAATTTATTCAAATTTTGTATTCTCAACCCACTGTCTCCTGGATTAATGGCTTCAAAAGTTTGGGATTCGCGATATTTTAATTATTTAATAATGGTCACAACTTGTCTACTTATTACATTATTTACTTGCCGTATCCCGGGCTACTGGATTAAAGTTATTAGGTTCAAGGTCATGTTATTAATTAATCAGGAATACATTGGATCGACATATTATTTACTTGCTGTTGCTCAAAACAGTGTGTTTGAAAGCTTGGGATTTAGGGTATGTTATTGAATAAGTTATTTATCTATTAATTATATCATTTTCTTGCGAGCTTCCCGGTTACTGGGTTTAAGGGCTTAAAATTTAAGTTATTTTGTTATTTTCTGGGTTAAAAAGTTTGGGATCTGAGATATCCTGTTATTTTTATAATAATTCGTTTACTTATTACAAAATTTTCTGGCTGGCCGCTGAGTTACTGACCTAAAAAGCTAGGGATTTAGGTTATGTTGTTATACACTCGGTAATTCATTTAATTATTATAATATGTACTCGCTGTCCCCAGGTAAATGCGTTAAAAATCGTGGGATTTAGGTAATTTCGTTATATATTTATGATAATTTATGTACTTATTACATTATTCACTTGCAGTCAACCAGGATACGAGGGTAAAAAGCTTTAGATATAAATTATATTGTTATTTAACCAATAACAGATTTTATTTATGTATTTTTTCTCATTGTCCCCTGTATTACTAGATTTAACAGCTTGGGATCAAGGATATGTTATTAAATCAGTGAATCATGTATTCAACATATCATTTACTTGCTGTCCCTTGGGTTTCAGAATTAAAGGGCTTGGGATTTAGGTTATGTTGTTATGTAGTCAGTACTGTATTTAATTACTATGCTATTTTCTTGCTGTCACCGCGTTACTGGGTTTAACTGTTTGGGATTTAAGATATCTTGTTATTTCCATAATGATCATAATTTATTTAGTCATTACATTATTTACTTGCTGGCCTTTGGTTCACTATGTTACAAAGATTTGGATTTAGGTTTTGTTGTTTTTTTAATTTGATTTATTTACTCATCACAATATCTACTTGCTGACCCCCGGGTTACTGGATTACATCACTTAGGATTTAGGTTACGTTGTTATTTAGTCAGAATCACGTTTGATTGATATATTATTTACTTGCTGTTTTCCGGATTACTGGGTTTAAAAGCTTCATATTTAGGTTATGTCATTGAATTAGTAATTCATTTAATAGTTATATCATTGACTCGATATCTTGTCGGTTACTGGGTTAATAGGCTTTGGATTTAAGTTATTTTGTTGTATTCATAATAATTTATTTACTTATTACATTATTCACTCGCTGTTACCCGGGTTTCTAGGTTAAAAAACTTGACATTTCCGTTATGTTGTTATCAAATTAGTAATATATTTAATTAATATATTTTTTACTCGCAGTCCTTCGGGTAACAGTGATCAAAAGCCGGGATTTAATGATATGTTATAAAATCAGTAATTTATTTCAATACTGTATTATTCTCTCGCTGTCCCCAGGGTTAGTGGGCTGAAAGGCTTGGAATTTGGATTATGTTGTTATTTAATTAGTAATACAATAAATTGATGTATTATTTACTCGCTTTTCCTAGAGTTACTGGGTTGAGAAGCACGGGATTTAGGTTATTTCGTTATTTTCAGAATATTATACATTAGTACTGTATAATTCACGCGCTGTCCCTTGGGTCTCTGTATTGAAAAGCTTATGATTCAGGTTATGTTGTTATTTAATCAATAATATATTTGATTTATACATTATTGACTTGCTGTCCCCTGGATAACTGGGTTTAAAAGCTTGGAATTAAGGTTTTGTTAAAAAATTATTCATTTATTTGATTAATATGAAGTCACAGGCGAGCTTATATATATCTATATATCTATATATCTATATATATATATATATATATCTATATCTATGCTTTACAACAAATGATGGATACAGTCCTGTGCTAATCTTACGGGATTCTAGCAACCAATCAGCTACTGTCACGCATTCTGCGGTTCACTTTCTTGAAGCTCACTAGGATCCTTGATATGTCTATGTATATACTGCAATTCTTTGACCGTTCGAGTATCACCTTCGTATAATAACTTAACCACAAAATATTTGGAAATACGCAATAGGTATCTGGAATAGGAAGCCAGTTCGTGGATTTTTCAAAGGGGAAAAAAATATCGCGTCGCACAAATAGAGATGTGTTAGTTGATGTAAAAACATACACTAAATATTTAGTATTTTCTCTGTATCTATATAAAATTGAGATGAAAACATTTCGTAATAAATTATAATATGTTTAAAAAGTCATGTCAAGTATATCTACGGTTTTGTGTACGCATAACCTTTAAAAACTAAAAAATACACGATATCATAAAAAGGAAGCAGGATAACCTAAAAAACAGTTTTCATGGATATTCTTAAGTGAAGAAAAACATCGATGCGCACAATTAGAGTAGTAGGTTTTTATAAAAATATATCCTCAATTTTGCGTATTTTTACATATCTAAATGGAATGAAGGTGGACCGTTTTTTAAAAATTATATAGTTTTTATTAATCAGTCACAAGAATGTCCAAGTATTAAAAATACGCTACATCTTGAAAAGTAGCAAGACAGACCAAAAATAACGATTTTATAGGTGTTCTGAAGGCATAAAAACATCGCTGTGCACATATTGGAAGATTTCGGGTTGCATAAAAAGATAACCTAAATTTTTAGTCTTTTTGATTAATCTTCATGGGATCAAGATGAAAATTTTTACCAAAAATTACAACATATTTAGAAAATCGCTAGAAATGTGCAGAAATTATTTTTTGTTTTTTTGACCAAATATAACACCAAAAGTATTAAAAGTACATAAAATCTCTAGCACTGAGAAAAAGGTTCGGTAGAGTCTATAAAACTCAGTCAGGTGACAATAGCTTGTTGCAGTTTGGTAACGACAACCGTGAACTGAAGTAGTACCGGGTTAGGTTTGAGTAGACGTTACTTACTGCCAAGTATAAATTGCTTGAGTTCTACAGTTAACCCTACTTAACATATACCTACCTGATTACTAAAGCAAAGGCTGCTTGGATTTTAAGTAATGGCTACTTAAATATTTTCTCAGTGAACAGGAAGATGGATGGACGAAAACTTTAATGTCGGTCGATATAAAAAAAGTTTGACTTCGGATAAGTTGGCTATAAATTTATGAAATAGAAATTACAAATTACAAAAAAATTATTGCATATTTGTAGAAAATTATGTACACATAATTACAATACGCTCTATCGGCAGTACTTTACTTAATTATAGTTTTTTTTTATCCCTAATCTTTGATCCTCGGTATCCTAATATGCATGCTCTGCTACAAAGTACGTTTTTTTTCTAAAAAGTCGCGATATCCCGATAAAAATTACATTCTAACAAAAGTAAAGAATAAGGTATGATTGGCGTGCTCAAATATCGATATATTTATTTACTTCGTCATTCTTTCTAACGTATAAGTAAATTACATTACCTAAAATGAATTGGCTGTCTTAAAAAGTAGTGAAATCACAATGAATTAAAAACCAAGTTATGTCTTTTTTGGCGCAGCATACCATTTTTATTTTACTTGTAGTATTGTACAGCCAACTACTTGAACATGAGCTAAGTCAAACTAGGAAAATTTGATTTGAACTCACAAAAAAGTTGTATTTGCTGCGTTTAGCCCCATTTTTTTCTCCAAAACTCACCGAAACTATTTGGCAGACGATGAATGCAACATATTTATACTTAGAGATTATCAAAGAATATAGAATGTATTCATTTTTATTTTACCTAACATCAACGTATAAAAGTACAACGTTACTGCATAATGCAGTACTTAGTATTTGAAGTGATATTTTGTTGAGGATGAAGTCAAATTTTCCTAGTTGACTCTGCTCATGTTCAAGTAGTTTGCTGTACAATAAAAATGATATGCTGCAATGGTACAAGTATAATAAAAATGGTATGCTGCACCAAAAAAGACATAACTTGGCCTTTAATTGATTTTGATTTCACTACTTTTCAAGACGGCAAATCCATTTTAGGTAATATAATTTACTTATACGTTAAAAAGGATTACAAAGTGAGCATATATATCGAATTTTAGCACGCCAAACATACCTAATTCTTTGATTTTGCTAGAAAGTAGTTTTTATGGGGTATTGTTTACGTGCTGTCCCCTAGGTTACTGGGTCAGACAGCTTGGAATTTAGATTATGTTGTTATTAAATCAGTAATTTATTAGACTGGATTAACAAAATTAAAAGGTTTTTCTAAAGCGAAAATAAATATCAAGGTGCACGATTACATATTTTTAACTACCTCCGAAGTTCTAATTTCTGCGGTGTGTCACCTAGGACGCAGCCTCCTGTTTTGTGCAATAGTCAACCTTTAATATATATTGCGCACTTAGATTGTACGCAAAATTTTGAGTATAAAATGTAACATATAGTTTTATTATCGAATGTCTTGTTTTCGAGAAACAAAGGAGTAAATTTGGCTTTTTTGCATTATTTTGCATTATTGATTTTGATCGATGTTTTATTCAAAAACTACTCATCTAATGCAAACATCTTTCCCTGCATTTTTTTCTTAAATTTTGAATAGAATATTAGAAACAAATTTTAAATCGATCCAACAAATTTCAATTTTTTGAAGTGAACCAGAAGTTATAATTTTGCTCGGTATACTGAAAATTGAAACTTGTCGTTTACCAATTTAAAATAATTTTACTGCATTCTACTTAAAGTTCGATTTAAAAAATGTATCAAAAGACTTTGCATTAGATGTGTAGTTTTGAAATAAAAAATCGATCAAATTTAATTAATAATGCAAAATAATGCAAAAAAGCAAACATTGCTCCTTTCTTCTCGAAAACAGAGCATTTTATGAGAAAAATACAAGTTAAATTTTATACTAAAAATTTTGCGTGATATCCAAGTCTGCAATATATATTAGGGGCTTTCTAATAAAATTAAAGCTGACTGTGTCACATATATGTGACACACCGCACAAGTAAAAACTTCTATGATAGTTTAGATATAGTATATTATTTGAATTTTAAGATTATGTTGCCATAAAATCTTTTTAAAATGATCTGTGCACTTTTCTACAATTTTTATGAACATGGTAAAATTTTTTCAAAACTTTTAACAAATCATTAAAACATATCCTAAACGAATAAGATTAAGGTAATGTTCTTATGTCAGATATAACTTCTCTATTCGTGCGCCTTTATATTTATTCTCCCTTTAGAAAACAAATAAAAATTATTATTTTCAGTGTATCATGCTTTCCTTTAGATATAGCGTTATTCCTGTTTTCTATGGTTATGTTGCCAAAACATTTTGCCAAAATAATCTGAGCACGTTAATACAGTTATTATAAATGGTCTACAACTATTTTAAAATTTTTTACTAATATGTTATTAAGAAATATCCGAAAAAAAAAAGATTAAGGGGATATTCTGAAGTTAACCACATCCTCTCTATTTTTCGCGCCACGATTATAATTTTCCCATCAGGAAATCCGTAAACATTGTTAATTTCAGTACACCTTGATTTTAATTCAAAATACAGTGTTTTTTCTATTTTTTTAAAGTAGGGTTTTACGAAATCAGTTAAAAGTAAACTAAGCAGGTCTGCATTAATTTTTTACTCATAAACAATTTTATTCAAAACTTTTTCATTCCATTACATAAAGATATTGCATAACGTCTGAGTTGTGTTAGTTTTGGTATGAAGATCTACTATCTTCCTATATTATATAGTTGTATGGTTTTGCAATTGACTAGCATCCCCCTGCCCCCCCCCGCACCCACTTAGCACCGCCCCTAAATGATGTAAAGTTTGTTTCTTTTTACCGTGAAATATGATCTTAAATAAGTTAAGCTAGCTCCCTCCCATTCCTCCTGCTCCCTACTCTGCCCCGCAGATCCCTTTTGACTTCCCACCAGATTCCCCCCCCCCCCCCCCCCCCCCCCCCCCCCCCCCCCCCCCAGCTCCCCCCCCCCGCCACATGTTCTTCCTTTCGTAATATATTCTGACAACACTATTACTTTCTTATAAGTATACAAATACCTGTATAAAAAACCAACTACACCCCTATAATTATTAAAATTTTTTATTATATATCTTGTAATTAGTATTAAGTGAAAAAAAAGGTAGGTCAATGGTAGATTAAAGTGAAAAATTCAATAAAAACCGAACAAATAATATATGTTTATATTCATTCTCGTTTTTTATTTTCATTACATAAATTCAGATGTCTTTTCAAGTGGTCTGCGAAAGTAACCTTCACCACAATTTTAAGTAGCGATATGTTTATGAAGACGGAAATGAATAAATTTGACAAAGAAAGAAGTACAGTTTATACTTAGTAATATTCGTGTTAATATTCACTATTGCTTGCGGTATAAAAAAGGAAATAATATTAAAGGATAACGAGAATAAAATAGCATACCGAATATATGTAGAAAAAAAACCTTAGTTGTACTTTCATTTTAAGAATTGACAGAATTGAATTTCCCAAATGTTTTTAAAAAAAATTAGGGCAGCTTAGAAAACTCCCCCATATTTATGGTCAAGTCGAAATCGTACACGGTATATAACATGATATAAAAATTTAAGGTGTTTTTTTCTAAAATTGTCAAGAGATAACAATAATACATGTTATACGAAAAGGGAATAAAGGAGTATTGGAATCAACAGCAATGCCAAGAAAGATTTTAGGATGATATATCCATCATTAAAGAAAAATGTGTCCATATGAAAAAAAAAAATTAACAAAAGGACACAGAAGAAGACAGGATTATGGAAAACTGATTTGAAAATTTGCAAATAATTTGGATGATTAAATTCAAAAACATATTATATAGCTTATACACTAACACACTATCAATGAGTGGAAAATAGCAAGAATCCAACAAATTTACAAGGCAGGGAAGAAGTAGAGGTACGTTAAACATACAGAACAGGTGCGTTTTTTAATGTAGCATTTAAGATATTAGCAATTATATTCGTTGAAAAAGTAGAAAAATAGGTAGAGCGTAAACCAATAAAACAGAGTCAGGCTGGCATCAGAGCAAAAAGAAGAACAAGGTGCCATATTTTTGTACTAAATAGTTTAATTGAAAATACAATAGGAGAAAGGGGCAATCAATTAAATGCTGTTTTTGTAGACATTAGAACAGAAATTCATGACATCAACAGAAAAATGTTCTGGGTCGAATTATATATGAGAGAGATGAGTATAAAAATGGAAAAAATTTTAAAAAGAATCTAAAAATGTACAAAAAAACAGGTAATTACGGTCGGGGGTCAAACAAATTTACTGAAAAAAAAGAAAGTGGTAGAGAGAGAGATTGCCTATGTAGTTTAGTAATTTTAAGTTTATTTATAGAGGATATAGACGATAAGTGGATGTAAAATACTACAAGAGGTGTAACAGAACGCAAACTCAAAATTTACTGTCTCAAATTATCGGATGACGTCGTTTTAGGCGCCCAGCAATTTAAAGAAAAAAAATCCATGCCGAAAGCATTAGATCAATATATAACAAAAAATATACTGGGATTGAGGACAAAATAAATCTTAATTTTTGGGAATCAAAAAGTATAAAAACAGATCTGTTTCAATTTGAATTAAAGGCATTGGAAATTTTTCAATAGGACCCCGTACCAAAATTTCTGTAACATATTCTGTAAGATATCGTGCACAATATCCTGCAAGATATGTTACAGGATATCCTGCGCGATTTTCGTCACATGTAAATTTTAATTTTATAGTTAAATAAAATTTAAAAAAACATTTCTATGCATAAATACGTTTGAGGAATAACTAGTAAAAATGTAACAATAAAAAAAAAAAAGAACAGTGGCCCTCGGCTGCGGGAATTGAACCTGGTTCGACAAGATTCAAAGTCGGGCATGTTACCCACTTGACCAGAGTGGATTCGACACGAGGAAAAAAATTTGTGCCCTTTTGACATACAACTGTCACAAATGTTCGTTTGCTCATTTGTTTTTAACATCTCACATTAATGAATAATAAGGCATGATTTGAATAATTAACGCTTAAGTGACTTGTTCTTGTTAAATATTCTTATAAACTTTTAGAAAGCAATTATCCACACTCTCACGTTGTAAGAGTAAAAATTGGAGGTGAAAAGAGTAATTTCATTGATTTACTCTTTTCAAAGTAGTAAATTCCTATTTTTACTCTTTTCAAAAGAGGAAATCAAGC
>JAPYYV010014606.1:0-16756 GCA_030522625.1 Copidosoma aretas
TAGATTTGAATACAATTGAAACTTCATTTTTAGAATTTGAATCTGACAAAAAAAAATTACGTGAAGTAAGTGTCATTATTTGGGATGAAGCTTCGATGATACCAAAAAAAGCATTAGAAATAGTTGACAGAACTTTACAAGATCTGTGTAACTGTGACAAACCTTTCGGCGACAAATTAATAATTTTAGGAGGAGACTTTCGACAAATTCTTCCAGTTGTAAAAAATCCTAATAAAATCGGTATCATAAAAGAAACGTTTAAATGCTTACATCCATGGCAAATTTTTTCCATTTTACATTTACGAATAAATTTACGATCAACCGATAAAAACTTAACATCTTTATTACTTGAAATAGAAGATGAAAAAATTGAATGTTTTAAAATTCCGAAAAAATTAAAAACCAGCGATGTTTGTAAAAAAAATTTTAATAACATTGATAATCCATCAAAACTAATGTTTTTCTTACTTCACATAATAAATATACTCATTTCTTAAATAATAAGATTTTAAGTAATATGAATGGAAACAGCATTATTTATTACAGCATAGACTACGCAACCCATAAAAGAGTCTATAAAAGCGACGAAAACATACAAATTAATTTTTCACTAGAGTTTTTAAAGAAAGTTAAAGAAAGCCTTCCACTACATGAATTAAATTTGAAAATTAATTGTATTGTAATGTTAATACGAAATTTAAGCATAGCCGAAGGTTTGTGTAAATGAACTCTCTTAAGAATCACAAAATTATTTAAGTATAATACAGAAGCAGTAATAATTACAGGAGAGAAACAAGGTAATAAAGTGTTTATTTCTAGAATAGCTTTAAATACTGGAAACACTTCATCACTACCTTTTATATTATACAGAAAACAATGTTCGTTAACTTTAGCATTTTCCATGACTATTAATGAATCACAAGGCCGAAGTTTCGATCCCGTAAGATTGTATTTACATAAACTATTATTTTCTCATGGACAATTGTACGTCTCGTTATCTAGATGTAAAAATTCTAAAAATATATTTATTCAAAATGAATCCACAGATAAAGACCAAATTTAAAATATTGTATGGAAAGAAATATTTGATTGGTAGAATAAAATTGTTTGCTAGTTTAACATTTCTCATCACAAGAACATTAATAACGAGATTATAATCAATTTCCATCACTTGAAAGTTGCAATTTTATTTTCAAACAACAATAAACAACATTTTACAACAAAAAGAATAATTTTACATTTTTCTTATAGAATATACTTGGATAAAATTGAATATGGAATTGAAGTACGTATAATTACTTTATGATACAAGCTTAATCCTTTTTTAATAACAAATAAATAACTTAAATAAATTTTGTTCGTTTTTCTTTAGCGAGGGTGATTTATATAAATGTCAAAAATGTGTTTTGAAATTTACTTCCGAGGACGATTTAAATTTACATAAGCAAACACATTCGAAACTGTATCACAAATGTGATATTTGTAAAATTGTTATCATTACATACAAAAATTACGTTCGCCACATAATGAAGCATAAAATTGAAAAAAAATTTAAGTGTACAAAATGTGACAAAATTTATAAAAGTCACTACCATATTACGAGACATATGACATTACATCAAGATAACTTAAATAAGAAAATTTGTAATGTATGTGGAAAAAGTTTTTCACGCTACGATAATGTGTTAAGACATTTCCGAAGATGTAACAAAAATAAAAAGAGATAATTTTTATAAAATATAACAATTATTGTTCTTGTCTATAGCGGCTTGACAAAAATTAAATGTGAAATAGGACTGAGGGTAGCGAAAAAAAGTAAAAGAAGAAGAGGAGAACAGTAAGTGACGCTAAAACGAATACAACCAGATAAAGGACAAAATTCAAAATATTTACTTGGGTGGGAGATGATGGGGCGGTGAGGGGGAGCTAAAGGGGAGTAAAGGGTAGGGGGAACCGAGGGGGATTGTGGTGGATCAAGGGGGGAGGGAGGGGGAGATTTTATTGGGTTAAAAAGTACGTAAAAATAGACGAATTTTAACGTTATTTGAGGGGGAGCCGAAGGAGCAGGAGGGGGAGGTAAATGTCGCTCAATTACCATACAACTATATACTATAGGAAGATATATATGTATGTATGTAGCCCCCCTCTATACTGCTGCATTTTGTTGAAATCGTGTCGTAGCTGCAATTAGGGCTTAGCTGGGCCTCTGTTACAGCTAAGGTACAATCAGGCGAATAATGAAATGCTCGATATTCATCGGTCGGTCACTCGTTGTCATGTTTTGAGTTATAAATATATAAATTATAATGACGGTATTAGCAAAAGTCTACCAAAAAGACAAAGGAACTTCGTTTCGACTGAGGGTCTATAGAGCCCTTACGCCGTTTTTAAGTTTTTTCTGGCTTTTCAGGTGAAACTTTCCTATATATATATCAACTTTTGATTACTTAATAGTTTATATTTCAATATTTTATTAATTTTGAAATAGTATATCATTTTATGGTTTTACAAAAAAAATTAATTGTGATGACTTCCATTGTTGTGATTGTTTTATCATAATATAAAATTTGGTTCATTACATAAACGTAGATGATTTCGGATACTTTTTAATATATTTAAGGAATTTTTTATACTCATACGAGTAATTATAACATAGAACAAGTTAATCTTACCTTTCGATTTGCCTCATGGGAGTTTTGGTATACACAGATAAAAGTTTTATGAGATATATGTTTTAATTTATGTAAACAACTGTGAAATGAAATTTTAACTGGAGTGCAGATTTAGAAGACGGGGTATAAAAATACTCTACCTAATCAAGAGAATTGTGAAATGTGGGAAACAATATCAGGAAAATTTTGGAGACAAAAGAACCAAATTTTAGGTAAGGACCTAGAGGGTGGCTAATTGGGTTTAGACTAGGTTAAGTTGTGGCTGTGGTGTGCTAATCAAGAAATTCGAATATAAAATTTTGTTATAGCTTACAAAGAATTATGAAAGAGTGGGAGCTACAAGTAAGGTATTTTACATTACATCCTTAATATTTCCCTATAGTTTATTTCAGTTGCGACGAGGGTGGGGGGAGCCAAAATTACTTTGGTAAAAACTTTTTTTTGTCTGTCGTCGCTTCCAAAAATTGTTTTATTTTTGATTATTATTTTAAAATATAAACGTACTATTTCATTTTAAGTTATTAATAAACTTACTGCAGTGTATTGGTGTTTATTTCAGATTTTATTAAATATAAGAAATTCAAAGGGCCGTAAAGCAAAACGTTTTATTTAAAATTTTTAGCCCACTAATTCATCTAAAATTTATTTAAAAAAATAGCTTCTGTCACCAATAGTCTGGTCGCAAATGACAAAAAACCACGACAATCTTCTTTTTCGTTCTGTTTGAATAGCTTTCGTTAGGATACAATTATGATACTTAAAATTTATCAAAATATAGTTTACGTTATGTATAAGAAGAAGTCATAAACTTTACTTGATCCGCTGGATAGTTCACAAACAATTCAAATAGTAACTAAAAAAACTTTTTAGTTTTAATTTGTTATAAAATTTCTTAAAGGAACGTACATTACCGTATTTGATATTACATACTAACATAATCCTATATTTCATTATTTAATTTCATTTAGACAATTGTCTTAATTTCATTAAATTGCTTAAATTTGTATGCAAGTTTTTATTAAACATAAGTTACTGTGCAACCAATTAATGCAGATACCTTTTTTTTTTTTTTTTTTTTTTTTAATAATTTTTTTTTTTTTTTTTTTTTTAAATTTTTATATTAAACAGTGTGTCTTTTTTTTTTAAGCTCTTTATTGTTTAATTTGTATTTTTTTTACTGTTTTTTGTTCTTTGTTTATTCCAATTTCCAGAAATTCTTTTATTTTCCCTACATCTTTTTCCAATCAAATTTTTCTGTTACTTTGAAAGAATTTATATTATTTGCAGCTTTTCTGAATATTCATTAATATCTATACAAGGATATTTCTTTTTTTTCAATAATTTAGTAATTTTCAGATAAATAAATAATTATTTACTTGATTTGTACACTTTTCAAAAATTTTCTTCTAACGAATTTGTAGAATCATAATATTTTTTTATCATTTGTTTATAAATACGATTTTCTATTGGTTAGTTATGTTACTAACATTGCATATTTTACTTTTAAAAAGATTTCGTTTCTTAATAATTTGATTTTTTATTTCCTTTGCATTTTTTTACATTTAATACTACCTCATTAAAGATCAAGTAGTACTACCAGATGATCATTATCAATTTCATGCAAGATAATTCCTTTATTTATTAAATATTCAAATATTGTTTGAAACTACACTAAATTACTAATTATCCTAAAACTAACTTTAATTATACCACGTTTGATACATCGCTGTGGGTTATTTATTTGGCTACAATGAACAGTGGTATTAACTAGAAAATTTTTATTTTATTTGGTATCACTGCTATAACGTATGTGTTAGCACCATCAGAAATATTATCTTTTTTTCAAACAAACATTAACTGCTATCATTTATGTTACGTATAGTTGCTAAATTTGTTTTTGTTAGAATAAATGAAGAATGATTTAAATAATAAAATATTAACTGTATATTATCTATATGATAACATAATAACAAATACTCAATAGAATACAATTCGTTCATAAAGACTTGGATTACAATTTTAAAATATTCAATACATGTGCATTGCGTTTGAACAAAGAAAAAGATGATTTCATTAACTACCTTTCTAATACTACTTCTTGATCAATGTTCTACGGTATATTCGTAATTTTTTTATTTTTACGTATATTTTTACCATCTGAAAGCTTAGGATTTTTGCTATAATATAGTAAGTGGTTTAATGTGTAACTTATTGATTAAGTTAAATGTACCATTGCTTGGCCATCTTAGTAAGCCAATTTCGAAAATACTCCGTAAATATTACAAAAAAATAAAATTTTAAGTCTAAGTAGGTATTGTTTAAAAGTTCTAACATTATTGTAAACAGTACTGAGACAAAATAATTTTTTGCAAGTACCGGAATAAAGTTATTATCTATTATTTAACTTATTTGAATTTCCTAATGATTGGCCACTGTAGAAAAAAGTTGTCCCTGTGGCCAGAAATTCATGTCCCAATAACTGGCCGTTTTAATTAATTGTACGCATTATACATTGGCCAATTATTAGGACGCACAAAAAGTAAGGTTACGTAGACAGATGTCCCAATGCCTGGCCACCCGTTAAAAATCTCTTCCTTTAAATGCTTTTTTCTAATTATCGTGGAAAAATATTTATGAGGTTACTTGTTCATAAGAATTATATATGAGTTCTTAACTTAAATATATCTTTTCATTTATTTTACAGCTACGTAAATTCGTGCAAATCGTTAAATCGTGTTTGTGGCCAAGCATTGGGACCACTTTTTTGGTGGCCAAGCATTGGTACATTTATCTTACGGTAACAAATAAAAGATGTGTTGAGTTTACTTCAAAATAGGTTGTTCATAATATGCAAACTTTGATGGCAAATATCTTCTAATTTTTTTTGGTTTAGGGAGTTAAATAAGGACACTGATGCAATCAGCGGGTTTGAACTTAATAAATAAACCACCTATGACATCTAAACTCCTCCCGCTAAAGCGCCCTTAAAATATCTCTTCACATAAAGTAGAAATAAATTTTTACTTTTTATAAATACGTGCTGGGATGATCGCCGAACACATTACTGCGGAGTCAGCCGCATCGACTTATCTATGTGCCGAATTAGCCGCATCTAGATGTATTGTTTGCCGAAAAAGTATAATTTAACACATTAGTTCCCAAGTTTTTTAAAACATTTTTATGCATTAATTTTACTTTCTTCTAAACTTACTACAAACACACGATTTTATAATTACTAATGAAATAATTATAACAGTCCTACTTTCTAATAACTTAATTAGTAAAACAAATAAATATTTTTTACTTTATCTATTTTCCTTTCGTTTATAGTGTTGAATTATATATTTTTTTTTATATTTAAACAGTTAGATATTGCTATTTTTGCTTTTGTCTGAAATTAATTAAAACTAGTAGATAAACTATTCGTTAATAAATATTTTATTTTTCTAAATAAATTTGATTTTTTAGATTTATTTGAGTTTGTTTTAATTTATTCGAATCAAATATTAATGTGAAGTTCACCATTTTCTTACTTATATCTATTTTATTAGCGGTATCACTTTTCGTCAAATTTTTTATATTCTTTAATAGAACAGAGTTGGTTCTTTTTAGACGTAGTAGCAGAATATTGTATAAAAACATATGTCTTCTCTTTGGCAAATATGGAGCTTACTTGCTCTTAAATCTAATTAGATCTCTCTGTTGGAAAAAGCATGTTCTATACAGCAAATCTTGTCTGTTTACATCATGATCAAAAGTGTAAAACACCCATATAATAAATATAATACATGGATCATCGTGCTGATCATATTTTGTATGAAAATAACATTGTTCGTGATTAAGACTCCTTAGCCAACTCCATTTTAGTTATAGTTTGCTGGATTACAACGTAATGTTGGTTTGCAAGTGCCTGGTTTTCTTTCCACAATTTACATATGTCAGTTGATCTGTGCGATTGTAGTAATACCGTATGATTATAAGGTATAAGGTACGTTATCCTGAAATACAATAGACTACTCTGCTTACATTCTCAATTACTAAATAAATTTTTTAATAATAAATAGTTTGAGCGAGAAATTCTATTTAAATTGTTTGGTCTTAGGTGCTTTCATTTCATTTCACTTGGATTCCCTATCAGCTGAATTTTACGGGTCTTTCAGTATGTGTTTCATCAGCGTTATAACTGACGTTAAAGTTTTTTATTTCCTGCCTCAGAAAATCCAACTTAGTTATTTTTGACGTAGTAGTAGAAAGTTGTATTACAACAAATTTTTTCTTTTCCACAAAAATAGAGCTCAGTTGTCATGAAATCTAATTATTTTTTTTGTACCATCTGCATGAATCGGTTGCTCTGCCTTATTCCTGTAACCGGTTATTATTGTCGCATGTACTTTATTCTGAAATTGAAAAAAATATTCTGTTTATAGTATTTTTTAGTGAATAAATGATCCATCAATAAACATTATAAGCGTGTGAGTCTATTTGGTTATTTGGTTGTACGTACTCGAGTTGTATTATACTTTTTTTTTGTGTTGAGCTAGAGCGTACCGGTCTGCCGTTATCTGTTTCATAACTCTTATAACTAACGGTCACGTCTATTTATTACATAAGTTGTGCGGGAAAAATAAAAAGTGCCAAGGGGCTGGAAAGGAGCGGCTTCGACTGCAATCGGTTGTTTTAGGCAATGTTTGACGATGTTAGAGGGCTTTCGTAAGGTGGTCTGTCTGTAAGCGGAATCATTCGTCTGTTATTGACCGAGTTCGGCGATATAGTGTGTTTTGGGTGACTCCGGCCATATTCGCCTGTAAAAATAGTCATCGTGTAAAAATTTATAAGTTTTTGAGTGGGGTCGACAAATTCTGAAAAGTTTCTAAGTATTTAAAGAAGGGGTGGAGAGAGGGTAAAGGGGGGAGGGGGGAGGTCGGCTGATGTTGGCACACAAAAATTGTAAAAATGATTTTTTACGTGAAATCACGGAGAAAACAATTTAATTTTTTAAAAACAAATGACAGTGTAACAAAACACGTAGAAATCGAACGAATTTATCTGTGATTTGAGGGGGGCTGGGGAGGATAAGGGGGACGGAAAAGATTTCATCCTCATCACTATATACATACATATATATAGTTTGATAAGATATATGCTAGTGGGGCTCCATTCCCTGCGCGCTTAGCGCGCCGACCCCCTACATTTAGATTATCTATTAAAGTTAGGATGAAATTGGGCATAGAAAATTAAGGTTATAATATAAGTTGCAATCATCTACGCGTTAAACGCTATGTTATTACTTTTAAATTGATTTAAATAAATTAACAACTCTAATAATTTTAAATTATTCATTCGTCAGAAACTTGTTTTGAAATTAGATTACGTTTTTGTGTACATTTTCGTATGTTTTTTTTTACATTTTTATTTCTACATTAACTCTTCTCACAATCAGCACATATAATTTTTTTCTTTATCATGATTTAAAAGATATCGATAAAATTTTTGATTTTTTTGATTGTTTTTCTTTATGTTCTTTTTTTTTTGCATTATTCAATGCTTATAATTTTATATAAAAATTTTACATTTACTGCATTTTATATATTTTTTATTTTGATTCCTTTCGTTTAATTTTACTTTCTCTTTGTCTCCTAATATTAATAAACAGTATTTATATTTAAATATATAATTACAACTTTAAAATTAAAGTAAAATATATTTATGATTACATATATAAGGGCAATGATAGAGCTTTTATTAATATTCAAAAATATGACAATAATAACAAAGAAATTAGAGACGTAATAAAAACTTACATTGAGTCAAGATATTTAAGCACGATGGAATCAGCTTGGCTATTGAAAAAATAACTAATATGTTGGCGAAGTTTTAAAGTAGTAAATTTGCTAGTGCACCTTGAAAAAAATGCAAAAAATAATTTTTGAAGAGAATAAAATTGAAAATTCTTTAGAAAATTAGAAAACGTCTCTTACAGCTTAATTTGAATAAAATACGATTAAAAATTTTGCAAATTCATTGAAGTACGTAAATTGCACAGAAAATAATGTATTTAATACTAAATTGAAATTTCGGGAAAAGTGCAAAAAAAATTTTAAAACCACTGCTATTAGAAGATTAAATATTGTTTCTCTGAAAGATAATGATCGCTTTCATTTAAAACTGTAATTAAATTAGGTAAAAGGAGTTATATCATTTGAATATTACAAATATATAATGGCATTCGTCATAAATCATTTATACATACTGCTATAGATATTGGATTTATAGAATATGATACCTAAATTAATTATATTTGCGATGAAGCAACTAGTATGACGTTGCCATATAAATAGACAATTTGTTGCTAACATTGGGCTAACGTTGGTTATAGAAAATCAGGTTTATAATTGACGTTGCAATAATTTACACTTTAACCTCAATGTTATACATTTTTAATTGATTTAAATAAATTAACTACTACAAATAATTTTGAATTAGTTATTTCTTTGGCACCTGTTTTTAAATTAGATTACCTTTGTACGTACATTTTTGTATTTTCTTTTCAAATTGTTATTTCTACAAAAACATTTCCCATAATCAGCACATATAATTTTTTTTCTTCATCATGATTTAAAAGAAGTCAATTAAATATTTTTTTTTTTTTCCTTATTTTTATATCACAAATATAATAAATATTCACTTTTATTTCTTTATTTTTTTCCTTAAATTTTATCAAATGCTTATTATTTTTCATTACAATTTTACATTCACTGCATTTAAAATATTTTTTATTGTTACTTTTTTCGTCTGATTTCACTGTCTCTTGTTCTCCTAATATTATGTAACATTATGGACATTTGAATTGATAATCATATCCATGAAAAATTATGAAATAAAAATCATTTGCTTATTACTTAACTAGATAAAATGGATTATAAAAATAAGAATTTCTATCATTATTTATATTTAAATTTATGAAACTATCATATTTTCAGAATTAATTTAGAATATTACAAAAAATTTTTTTTATTTTTATAGAGCACATATCATAGATTTATTTACTTATTTGTATACTATTTTACTTACGTTTCATCTATTGTCCAGAATAATACACTGAACTCAAAATTCAGATCAAACCGAAATCATTTTTGAAAATTAATAATGCCATACAGTTTACATTAAAAACTATTTAAAAAAAAAAACAACAAATAATGTAGTCGTGGTAGTACTATGATAATAAGTATCCTTTACTGAAAACAGATAGACACAAAAACAAATTCGTTTGTAACCCCACATAAACTTTATACATATATTTATTTACGACTCTTTCTTAGTCAATTCTTTATTTTGTGAATAGTTTGCGTTTCTAATTACATATTATCTTAAGAAAAAAGAGTGCGAGTGCTTCAAACTCTCAAGTTACTGAAAAAAAAATATTTTTTTTTACATAAACATTATTTTTGAACACTAAATTTAAGATTGGTAATAAATCTGGTTATGTGAATATTATCATTTTGTTTTCATAGAATCTACTATGTGTGTTAATTATATTTATGATTTCATCCATAAGGGCAATGATAGAGCTTTTACGAAAATTCATAAATATGATAATAATAATAAAGAAATTCAAGCCGACATAAAAACCTGTATTGCTTATAGATATTTAAGCACGATGGAATCAGCTTGGCGATTGGAAAAATAACTAATATGTTGGCAAAGTTTTAAAGTAGTAAATTTGGTAGTGCACCTTTAAAACAAACAAATAAAAAGTTTTTAAGAATAAAAATTCTGTAAAAAATTGGGAAACGTTTCCTACGGCTTGGTGTGAATAAAATACAATTGATGATTTGCAAAATCTCTGAAGTACGTTAATATCACAGAAAATTATTTCTTTAATTCTAATTTGAAAATTTGAGAAAAGAGTAAAAATAAAATGAAAAACACTGCTATTCGAAGATTAAATATTGTTTCTCTGAAAAATAATAAACGCTTTTGTTTAATACTGATAATAAATAACGTAAAAGGAGTGACATCATTTGAAGATTACAAAACATATAATGGCATTTGTCATAAATCATTTAAAGATACTACTATAGATATTGGATTGATGAAATATGATACTCAAATTGATGATATTTTTAAAGAAGTGACTATAAAAATTAAAAACTATAAATATTGAAATCTGACCGAAGAAATAAAGATTTAATAGTTTCTTAGATAATCATGCTTCTGTTACTGTTCTTAAAAAGAGTAAGAATTCGACGCACATTGCCTCCTAAAATGAAAAATGTATTATTAAAATAAATTTCTGTATCAAAAAGTTCGGGTAAAAATTTAGTTACTGTTTCTAAAGATTTTTCTCAAATAATTAAATCAACTTCTCTTTTTTTTTTATCAGATTCAAATTCCAAAAATTTACTTTCTTCATTATTTAAATCTATAATGGCCAGCAAAAAAACCCGTGACTTGTCATTCTTTTTAGAAGTTATACTAATGCAATTTTAGTTCATGCCATTGACAAAACGTGTGTATCTTTAGATGTATAGTAATAAAACATCGTTTTAAACGAAAAAGTTTTTCCAGAACCTCCTGGCCGTCCATGAAACAAATTTATTTTATCATTTCCCCAACATACAACTTTCAAATCTCCTCTCAGTCATTGTTTAATCAATCATTTGACAGTTAAACATATTTTTACAAAAAGCAATCTATTTGCAGTGGTTACTTTGTGGAAAAGCAATTTTGTGTGTTAATAGTGAATTGAATGATTCACAAGATGTGTCTTCAAATTCAAAAATTTGCTTTGTATGTATTAGAGCAAGATAATCTTTATCATCCATAAAATCTTCTGTAAAATAGTTTTATATTTATTCAAAATGTCGTCACCAAAAATTTTACCGACTGCAAAAACAACGCAAAAAATCGTCTGAATTAAAACGGTAACATAGCGCTTGTTTATGATGCTTGCTCTCTTGGCTAGAATGATTCTAAACCAAGCAATGAGCTTGAACATCAAATTAAATCACACAAACCAAAATTAGTGATTTATTTGAATCGATAAATAAACAACAAGACTTTCATCAAAAAATAATACAATATTCAAAACTATATTATAAAACTCTATGATACAGAATATTAAATTTGATTAACTAAACATAACTAGTAGAAAATAAAGGATGATAAATGTATTGATACGATAAAGTAATTTTAAATTGAAACTGATGAAAAACGACAAATTTACTAGCTTGAACGAATTAAATTGTTGTAAACTTGACAAATAAACGAAGGAAGATAACTTACGAATTGCGAGAATGGAAGTATGGCGATAAATTGCGAGATGTGAGAGTACGATCAATTTCAAACTGGAAAATGGCCCCAAATTCGACCCTACAAAGCGTGCTAACTGAGCAAAAGAATTATTACGATGAATAAAAGGCGAGCAGTGACGGCTTCGATGGGAGCGATCTGCTCGCTTGACGATCGAGACGAAAGAGAAAGAGAGCTCAGCGGCTCTTACCATCGACGTTAAAACTTTTAAAAGCAGGAAAAATAGAGTGGGGAGACACCTATACATTTGTAAAGCTTATTTGACAGCAAATGTATGAGTTATTTTTCCCGCGACTGACTAAAAATATGAGTGTAAGTGTCTCCCACTAAATGATTAGTATTGCCGTCGATGCCCCTCTTTTCCACCAAGACAACACCTCGCAATTGTGCCAAAACTTTCCGTTCACGCTTACAACGCTGCTAGCTTTGAATATCTCTTAAATTTGAGAATCGTATTCTATTAAACCCATGGCGATAGCAGAACCTTCATAAGTTTTATAAGTGATGCCATTAAATGTTTTTATATCGTCAAATGATATCTCGCCTTGCACTTTATTTCATATCAATTAAAAAAATAAATATTTATGATCTTTATGAGAAACGATATTTAATCTTGCTATCGCTGTATTTTTCATTGTGTTTTTTCTTTTTCCTCAAATTTTGTGTTAATCTTTAAAAATATAGTTTTCTGGAATATTTATATATTTCAATGACTTTGAAAAATTGTCAATTCAACTTAATTTGTACTAAGCTGTAAGGGGTCTTTCTTAATTTTTTACGGATTTCGGTTTACTTTCTTTAAAAAATTTGTATCTTCTAGATGTACGGCTACATTTAGTACTTTATGACTCTATAAAGGTTTATCAAACCTGATTTGTTGTTTTCCATTATCGTAAATTCAAGCATAAAAATGCAAATATTTAAATATTAAGGTTGGCGTGTGAAGCATACAGGGGGTGAAGCCCCTCTAGTATATACACATATACACACATGCATACATACATACATACATACATTACATACATACATACATACATACATACATACATACATACATATGCTTATCGAGCTTCAAAGCAAGTTTAGTGTTGTTTTTGATGTAATTATAGTACAAAACATTATTTAAAAGAGCAGTCGTAGCTTAGTTGGCTGAGGCGCAAGTCTTAGTCAGTTGCGTTACGGCTGTGCAAGTGAGGCGCAGGTTCGAATCCCGGCCGGTTCAACTCGGAAATTTTTTCGAGTTGTTTCCGGCTGGGATTTGTTTCCAAGTCTCACGGCTAACTCTGCATCACAGGGCGACCTGGAGGTGGGCTCCATGGGCGCTCTGCGTAGGTGCAGGACTAGTTGGAGTAAGGTGGGGCTTATGGGTGTGAAAAAAAGAGTCCTGTACCACAAGGTGTCCCGGGGGTGGGCCTTGTGGGTGCTCTGGGTAGGTGTGGGACTTACTTGGAGGAATGTGGGATCCTGGGGTAGAATGAAAGGGTATATTGGTCAGGGAAGATGAGTGAGGGGTTTTTGATTACAGGCAACGACGGGGACTAGGGTGAAAAGGGGTTATAGTAAGGGTTAGGATCCACACCCTCTTCACCGAGGTGGTTAAGGGTGCCCGTAAAAATTAACTTTAGTTGGTGTACGGGTAGGAATACTATATAAAAAAAAGAAGTATTTATTGATTTATAAGAGTTACTTGATTAGTACGTATGGATAAATCCTTTTTATCAACAACTTATCTGTGATCATATTTATTGTGAACCCCTTGATTTTCACTTGATTGTGTACACCATCGTGTATCATTTACAGAATGTATGATTAATTTTAAACCCTCTATATTTGTATAAGTAAGTAGAAATAAGAAAGGGATCGGAACACTTAAGTGATATTAATGAAAGATTTATTGCTGAAAATGGTTTTTTTTTTTATTAACTGATAGAATAATATCTCGAATGTTACGTTCAATATACCCAATAAAATATCTCTTCTATCCATACAAATGGAGTCACAGTTTGATGTGTTATGGTGGGTACGACGTCAGAGTTGCACGCTACAGATTAGTGGTTAAGTCACAGTCAAAGCCAATTTTTAAAATTTAATTTCTCGTTATTTAGAAAATTACTTAATTGAAAATAACTCATGGATGATGATTTCTATGATTGATTCGTCTCCATGGACATGAATAATTAATAAATACGTATATATTTTTGTTTCATTAATATGAATATTATTTCTGAACACCTTAATATTTTGTATGTTGGAAAGCAAAATTTTCATAACGGTGTATAATAAAGTTTAATATAGTCAATTTTGCTGAGTATCATACTAACAATTTTGATTCGGCAAGTTTGATACGGCCATTCTAAAATTTTTTACTGATAATACTAATTCTAACATTATTCTTCTCAGTATGTATAAAGAAATTTCTAATTTACAGAATCTTGTCACATACCTTTTAGTTACAATTATTTCTGGTATGTCTTAATCTTTTCTGGGTTTACGATACTATTTTTTGACCTGTGATGCATACTTTTAGTTATTTAATGTGATAAGGACTAGCTGTGTATTTATCATAATTTTCCATTTATAACTATTTGAGTAGTAGCAGTTTTAGCATACCGAAATATTTAATTCCAAGCAGTCATGCACTTGTCTGGTTAAGTACCAAAATTACTACCTTGAACAAAATGTGACCAACGAAAATTAGTGCCTATTAACAGCAACATATTTTATGTAAAACTAGGGGCTCCGCCCCTGCGCGCTTCGCGCGCTAACCTCTTACAGTACCTAAATAGAAAATATTTAATTCCTCGATTTTGTTAGACAAAAATTAAATACATCAATACCATTTTTATTCCACGCAAAAATGTAAACCACTATTTTTTTAATCTCATTTTCAAATTTACTCGCCCTTGACCGATCTCGACGAAGCACATAACGCAAAAAAGGAAACTACTGTTTTTTAATACCATTTTCAAATTTACGCGCCCTTGACCGATCTTAGCGAATCACAGAACGAATAAATCGATGACAATCAAGGTTTACGGGTAGTAACTGAACGAATAAATCGATGACCATCAAATTTTATTATTAGAAAAACTTGTATTAATTGTAACTGTATGAAATATTTCTTTGGAACATAAAATTAATTTTTAAAACTTGAAATTCAATTAAATATTGATTTTTTCAAATTTGATGTTTGAATTTGCCGCTCTTATCTCACCGCATCCAATCATATGTATTACTCAGTCTACTCAATCAACTAATGAGAGAACGAATAAATCGATGACCACCAAAATTCATAGGTAGGATATTACAGCCTATGGATGACTACAGATCGAGGAAGCTTGTGCGGTCTGACTAGTTACAATTTTACCATACATTCGTTGCTCAAAGATTCAAGCGCGTCATTGTAAATATCGGTCCAAAACTCTCTGAAACAGACCTCTTATAATCCCTCAGTTTTTAATTACTGCAAGGCCTACTTTTAAGAATTAAGTTGATTATTTATGGATGAATAATAAACACCTGTATGTCTAACTATTATGTGACAAAAATTTCATACGTTTTTTAGGCAACTGTTATTATTATGTATCACGCTACTGCTATCTACCCAGGATTTCAAGCAACAGTACATATTGGCAACGTGCGACAAACTTGTGTTATTGAAGGTATCATGGGGGTTCAAGAAGAGGGGTTGCAAACAAATGATACTGCATCGGTATTGTTCAGATTTCTAAGTCATCCCGAATATGTCCACGTTAAAATGCGGCTTCTACTTCGAGAAGGACGAACAAACGCTATTGGAAAAGTGACACAAATATTTCCATTAAATTAATTTTAAAGAGTGACAAAAAAACTGTAAATGAAATTAACCTTTAGTACAAGTTAAATCGAGTGTTGATTTTTTTCACTAATATCATTATGATCTGTTTGATTGGAAGATAAGTGAAACTATATGCAGAGAGTTTTATTTTTTCATAACTGTATTATATCTATTCTATAATAAAGATGTAATTGAATTTTTTTTGAAAGATTTTCAGGAATATTTCAATAGATTTTTGGCGTGCGCAGTAATTTATTTTTCATCGTAGACAATATACCAATAATCTATTTTTATCCATACAAACATGATATCAGTCAGTCATTATAGTTGTAAGCATATGTAAAGCATAAGTGAGCTAACACTTATGAAGGGGATCTTCTATTCTCGTTAAAAGCACAGCATGAGGTATTTTCTTACTACAACTATGTGTTAAAAAGGTTTAATAACCTATTTAAAAAACATTGCAAAGTTTGTAAGACAGAATATTCAGTAGTATAACTCTGTCTTGTCTTATTAAGGGCTATACTTAGTTTAAAATTATGATATCATGAAGAATTACTTTTAGAACTACTTTTATAGAAAGTCGTGCATTTGCATTAGAAAATGAGTCAATAGCAGGTACCGCGTACCTATTTTACATGCAGTGAGCATAGCAGCAACGTATACATTTGTTTACACCTGGCAGCGCCATGCTGGCAAGAAGGAAAACGACGATAACGTGCAGCCGTGACACTCCTATACTTCTCCTTTAGCCTGAAAGAATTTTAAATTTGTATTTATATCTAAAAATAAGCTCTCGCTTTTTATAATAATACCAGAGATTAGTAGAGAAATTGCTGACCGCAATGTTAACTGTCGGGACCACTTTTTGCCACTGGTTCGAGCGCCGCGCCATGGCCAGCCGCCGAACCATACGCACATCTTACTCGACGAGAGCTACGTCATAGGATAGGGG
>JAPYYV010014610.1:0-13043 GCA_030522625.1 Copidosoma aretas
AGCGGAAATGGCACCGGCTAAGCTCTCCAAGCTTGAACCAAAGTCCCAACGTTGTAACACGTTTCAAGTGGGACAGAAACTAGAAACCTTGCACAAAAATAATCTGCAACTGATATGTACTGCAAGTTTTGGGAATGTTAGGGATGGCATGGTGCACATAACTTTTGGTGCAGGTAGGATTCTCGAGAAATTTTTTGTGCAACCTGGTGTCTGAGGAGTGGTCATCCGCTGCAGACACCGAGGCAAAAAACAGGACACAGTCGATTTAAACCCCAATACGGCAACGTTTTACCAGTTATGGCTGTGTCTGCATGTGGATCTCTAAACGAGCCAGCTGAAACTTTAGTCAATCTAGCTGCGGGCTTCAGCGCACCAACTTAGCCAGCTACAGAATCTTATACCAGTACAACTAGTAATAAAGCAGTGGCGATCAAGAATGTTAACTCTTATGTCAATTATAACTATTCTTGTGGTCGGATCGTTGACCGAAAAAGAATCAAGGTTATGATTTTAGTGATCGAGTAGAGTCAGCCATCGAAGATGCATTTGAGGCATTGTCAATAGCAGCGATAGGTACAAGGCAGATATTAAGTTCGTTGCAACGTGGCGAGGGTGAACGTATAACATTTATTATATAATTAAAACCTACCACTGTAGTTTAACGATTTTCCTGGAAGAAGAAGACGTGTATATTTATGTGCAAAGACAATTAGAAGTTCTAGAAGCTTGTGCAAAATTACTTTCGAGGAGAAAAGAGCCTTGTAAAAAGCGTATAGTTGCAAGGCAGCAGCAACTGCAATAACAGCATAACTTTGAAAGAAAAGATTAATCAAGGAACATAAATGGCACCGGTAAGAAGAGGCAATGGTCTTCAGACATGCATCAGGATAATCCGTCGTCATCACAACCATAAGAGCCTCAAATAACAAAACCACCTGCAATACATCTTGTTGTAGAAGATTCTCCACCTTTTAAGCAGCCATGAAAATCCGTTTCTGAACTAGCGGCGGCGTCGTCGACGACGCAAAATGAAAATCTCATAACAGAACAATCAGTGGAGCCTGCAAAATGGACGGTGGTGCGGTCAAGCCCGTAGCTGGACTGACTTAAGCTGCAGCCGGCTGTTTTGCAGATCTACTTCCAGACACAGCCATAACTGGTATAGCATTGCTGTTTCGGGGTTGAAATCGATTGCGTCCTGTTTTTTGCCTGGGTGGCTGCAGCACATGACCTCTCCTTAGACACGAGGTTGCAGAAAAAATGTCTCAAGAATCCTACCTGCACCAAAAGTTATGTGTAGCATGCCATCCTTAACATCCCCAACTCTTTCTGTACATATCAGTTGCAGATTTTTTTTGTGCAAGGTTTCTAGTTTCTGTCCCACTTGATACGTGTTACAACGTTGGGCTTTTGGTTCGTGCTTGGAGAGCTCAGCCGGTGCCATTTCCGCTCCGTTAAGAGTTTTTAGCAGGAACATTGGTCAGCTGGAAACGATCATGCGTAAATCCAAAGGAGGCTGCAGCATTTCCCCCGACTTTTTGCAGTGGCCGACGGGGTAAATCCCACTGCTGTTCTTCAATCGCCAGAAGTTGGTCTTATTATTAGGCTAATCGAGCCTTAGTCTAAGTCTTGGCCCGTGCATCGCCACGACGGTAGCAATGCAGGATTAGGTGACGTCCGTCGGCTCGAAAGCCTCAATCTTCATGGCTATCCAGGAATCGTTTACCGATGCCTCTGCGGTATTACAATCTAAATTAATTCAGCTTTGACTCTTCCGATTCTAATTGATTGTACCACCAATGTAGGTAGCTGATTAACTTTTTTAACAGGAAATTTCTGTAACGAGGAATTCCGCATGAGAAAATCCACGACTACTCAAAGTACATTATTACATCTGGAATACCGCAGTTACTGTAAAATCCACTGCAAATCCCACGTGTAAATACCGTACACAAATTTACTTCTACGGTGCTACAGAGAATCTCGTCTTCATGAAGATCCACAGAGAATCTACATGTAGTCGATTCCGCATTAAGGACACCGCCTGTACACTAATGAAAAATTAATGTATGTCAAGCTCTCTAAAAGTCAATATTCTTGTATTTCCTAGCGTAGGGATAAAAAGTCTTAAAAGGCAGTTATTCGCACAATATTTTTTTTTAAATACAGCGCCTTAAAGTAGCATTTCCCGTAAGCACATCCAAAGGACAATGATACCTCTTACAGCGTTTGAATATGATCGAGTATTTATGCATGTGTCCATGTACTTTACATATGTCAATTCGATACTTAGAATGTGCAAGGTCCATACACACCAAAAATGTACTACATTCATGTTTTGTGACTGCGGTTAGGTAACGGTATAACCGCAGAACCTGAATTAATTTTAGAGATATTGCAAGGACAGAATCAGCCTCATGTAATTCCTTGGGTCTGAATTCGGTCTTTGATTATCGAAATAGCTTTCGAGATTGACATTCTAAGTATGCAAAAGGTTATTTTATGTAACTTTTTTATGCTTAAGGTATGTCATACGATGATCGAGGACAATAGTTTTGTACGAGACAAAAACAAAATTTACATTTTCATATTTGCCATTTTGATTCCACCATATTGAATTTTAAAAAACCGAATCCAGAATCGTAGTCAGCTATCACATAGGCACCTGTATAGTAGTTTATAAGAGACGAATACAAAATTTCAATTTTTATGTTTGTCATTTAGGATCTGCCATATTGAATTTTGAAATTCAAAGTCCAAATTCGTAATTAGCGGTTTTAAAAACCAATAAAAACTAATTATACAAAAATAGAAAGTTTTTAAACAATTTAATACTGGAAAGTATTGGTCTGCCACTTTTTATGTTATGTGATACCGCAATTTAAGCAGTGGTAAATTAGAGTCTAAAGTGCTCTGAGTACGACGATATCTATTTTTTTTAGAAAATTCGCACAAGACCAGACTTATGTCCAAAAAAATACCTTTTCTTCCCACTGTGCGGGAGTGAGCTGGCAAAAAATGACGGATTCAGAACGATCGACATGCTTTCACCTTTCCGCTCAGTTGCCGCAGCAGTGGAACGTGTGTATATTCGCTGTGAGAGTGAAGACAGGCAGCGCCAGAGGCGGCTCTTTTTTGCGACGCTGGCTGGACACAATACGTATGTCAACAGTGTCAATATACGTATTTATGTGAATTAATATTATTTTCTTCAGTTTAAATATTACCACACACACACAGGTTTGGCCCAAATTCACTTATTAAACAGTATTTGACCCTCAAAAAGTCTAAAAGGGTATACAATAAGCAGTACTGCATGCACAAAGAGTAAAACAAGTAGATTTAATCAGTAACCTTTGTGTGATTAGATACAGTGTCATTAGAATAATAAATAATAATAAGCAGCCTCATCAAGTTGAATTTGAAGTAGTTATAACTATTTCTTTATAAATAAATAAATACGTGTACGTTGAATGAATAAAAAGCTGGTAGTTGAAAACATAACCCTTTTTACATTTTTACTAGCTGAATTCTGCTTGTCTAGTAAATATTATGCCAGTTGTACTTGATCTACATGGGAGTCAAAACAATTCAAATATTTATTTGCGTTGATATATTATGTGGATTCATGTAGAATATATCCATAACATAAGATCCATCGAGCAAGAGCGAGTAAAACCTTTAGATGCAGCTCAGTGAAGGACTACAGCTTTTCAAGACCTATGATAATTTCTGTCTTCTAAAAAGTAAAAACAGTAATTCTGATGATTTGCTGGTCGAGCCTATTATAATCAAATATGATTTTTATGATATCAATTGTCCACAAACCAACATTTTGAAAGGTATTTTTCCTCAGGTGCACATTTCATTATTTTCTCTACTTTTAATAAATGTTTTAGATACATTGTATCTGATTATATTATAAATTGTGCTAAGAAATATTTGAATTATTTTGACTCCTTCGTAGCCCAAGTACAGATGGTATGACATACTACATAAGCAGAATTCAGCTAGTAAAAATGAAAAAGAAAGGTTACGTATTCAAGTTTCAGCTTTACATTTATTCAACGTAAACGTATTTATTTATTTAGACACTGTATTAAATTACACAAAGGTCACTGATTGATTCTACTTTTTTTACTCTTCGTACATGCAATACTGTTAATTTTGTACCCTTTCATACTTTTTCAAGGTCAAATACTGTTTAGAAAGTGAATTTGGGCAAAACCTGTCTTTGCGGTGAAATTCAAAACAAAGAAAATAATATTTACTCACATCAATACGTACATTCAGTCTGTTGACATGCGTACTCTGTCTAGCCAGCATTACAAAAAAGCGCCGCCTCTGGCGCTGCCTGTCTTCACTCTCACAGCGAATATTCTCAAAGGCGTCTAATCTTTCGACGACTTCGTATACAACGTCGTATATACTTATACAGCTGCATGTCACGTTCATATATAACTCACATGTTTGTGTCTGTGTGTTCATCCGGTCGCTGAGCATCAGATGATAATCAGCTGATAATTACTGACAATTTGGAATGATTTTTAGCCTATTCTCACATGATTATCACGAGATTTTTAGCTGATTATACGTTGAACTACATAAGCATAGCTAAAATAGCTTTGTCACAATAAAGAAGCAGTAGACACAAAAATTATAGAGTCACGTAATTAAGTGTAATTTATTATTTCATATGTAGAATAGTTAGTTTCGTAAATAGAAAATATTTTTTAATACAAAAATAAGTTTTGTCTGTGTTTTCTAAAATTTCAAACCAAACGTCTTCGTATTTGAATTGTTAATGCATTTACTATGCTTATTTAATGTTTCAGCAAATGGTGGCTAGAAAAATAACAACAACAAAATTTTTTTGCTGACAACCAATAATCATTATTATTAAAAATGCACAACAGGTTAACCGGAACAATTGAAAATTTTTAAAAATCAACATGAGCTACAGTGAAAAACGTAATTTTTTCAGGATAAACCGATATTAAAATCAAATAAGATGACAAGGTATTTAAATCCATGCCCTTACCATCACTAAGATAGACTTAAATCAGTGATTAATTCAGCAATGGTACAATCGTCGGATGTATAGAGCAATGCCGTATACGGTATAATATAAAAGCACGTTAGACTACTGTTACATGTTGTACGTTTAATAAATGTGTGTGTTTTTAAATACATATTTTTGCGATCTAAGTTAAATTCAAAGTCTACATATCAATAATTAAACAATATGCTTAAAATATTTAATTTTTATATTTCAAAAAAACCTGTACAAATTAATATGCTAAAACAAAGTTATGGGCATGACACAATTAAGAACCTATATAGATACTGTACTTAATAACAGCTTTCTATTAAACATATTTGTTTATTTAAATGCTGCCACATTAAAATCAATCGTGTTTAGCCGTGTGCTACGTTTAATTAGCTAAAAAACAAAGATTTATTTTAATAATACCTACAGATTGTGATTAGACACATTTTGCTATGAAAGATGTACACATGGCAGACATCATTTTTGTCACTTAATATAAGAAATACATAAAGGTAGATTCTCTTAAATACAAGTAAGTGCATATACAGTACTAAGCATAAATTTGATTATTAAGATAGGAACATCTCATGTTTGCGTTACGAGAACTTATGAACAATGCTTTAACTCATGCTTTTATAATGTACAAAATATAATTCTCTTGTAGCTAAAATGTCATTTCACTCTTAAAAAATTGAATAAATTTTCAAAACATTTGAAGTTATTATATTATTGGAATAACCTAAACTGTATGGCAGATGTATGATTAACATGTTTTTTTTGAAAACATTTCAAAATAAACATAAAAAACTATGCTGTAGCTAAAACTATATAGAATTATATAAAAACTATTCAATTATCTATAGAATATTGATGAAATCAAATTTAAATTTTTTCACTCCAAAAACAGCAAGAACCGTTGTTTAGCAATAAAAATTGCTATAACAACCTTAATGGGGTGAACGTCAAATCTTTTTGTGAACCTATAAAAGGCTATGTAAAGAAACATTTTAAGCCCTAGATGATTAATATCATTCAGAGGGTTTTTAAAGTATGACTGATTCAAGAAAAAAAATCGTACATTTTCTTTAATAAAAAAAACCAGATACCGTAAAAAAATTTTTGTTAGTTCAAAACGATGCTGTTTTAATGCATAATGAGATACAACTAATAATGCAATAGATTTTTAATTTTTTCACCCTAAAAGTAGCAAAAACTGCTTTTTGGACATAAAAAGTCGTTATAACAACCTTAATAAAGGATATAAAAACAAATATTTCAAGCCTTAAACCATCGGAATCACTCGAATGGTTTCTACGTTAAGAGTGATCTTTCACGGAAATCACAGTATTTCTTTAATAAGAACTGTGCAAAATATTTTATCAAATAAGACAAATATTTATATCGATCTTACAGTCAAATCAATGAATAAATATTCATATTATTAGACGTATGTGTGTGTGTAATTTTAAAATTACACCCACACATGTATACGCGTTACTTCATACCAAGCAAGTTCAACGCTTGTTGAAATTCGTACTTGGCAGCTTTGCTTTGAAAGCTCAGAGCCAAAGTAAAGCTGCCAAATACGAATTTTAACAAGCGTTGAACTTGCTTGGTATGGAGTAACGCGTATACATGTGTAGGTGTAATTTTAAAATTACACACACACATACGTCTAATAATATGAATATTTATTCATTGATTTGACTGTAAGACCGAGATAAAAATTTGTCTTATTTCATTATTTACAGTCGACAAAAGTATTATTGTTGTTTAAATTTTAATGGTCTATTAGGGTGTTATTATGATTCATATTAGTATGGAAGGGTCTTGATACTGGCTTCAGTAATATACTAGTTCTCCTTCATTTCCATTTAATCCTATAGACCAGCTATATCATTCTTGCCATCGCAACATAATGTGAAGCGTATCAGTAGTTTTGGTTGATCTATCGTGTTCGTCTGTGGCTCCGATCGCTAACGAGCCACACTGAAGAGTCCAAGTTAGCGATCGAGGACCAAACGAATCTTCTCCTTTCCTTCGATTCCTCTACTTTTTTCCTTTGGCTCCGAGCTTCCAAAGTAAAGCTGCCAAGACCGAATTTCAACAAGCGTTGAACTTGCTTGGTATGGCGTAACGCGAATACATGTGTGGGTGCAATTTTAAAATTACACACACACATACGTCTAATATTATTAATATTTATTCATTGAGTTGACTGTAAGACCGATATAAATATTTGTCTTATTTCATCATTTACAGTCGAAAAAAGTATTATTGTTGTTTAAAATATCATATCAAAATGATATAAAAGAATAAATAGAGTTATTTTAAAGCTCTATCGAATATTAGAAATTAAAATTTAATTTTTTTAACCCTTAAAGAAGTGAAAAACCTGTTTTTTGATCATAAAAGTCGTTATAAAAACCTTAATAAGGCAAATAAACTTCAATTTTTTTTTCCGAGCCGCCATAAGAAGGTTGAAACAGAAATTTTAAGCCCCAAATCATTTGGATCGATCGTTGGATTCCTGAGATATGACTGATTACACACACACACACACAGATAGACTTCTTCTATAAATGGTATTTTATCATTTTAGACACTATAGGAAACATCTCTAACGTATTACAAGAAAAATGTTTTTTTTTGCGATACAAAGCTTCCTCTATGAGTAAGCAAAAATTAAGGAGCCATAACAATAATGTCCCAGGAGCGTCACGCTGTTTGAAGGAATATAATAAATTCTAAAATACAGACAATAAAAAAATAATCATCCTTCTAATCAAATTATTTGTAGTGAAAAAAGTAATATCGTAAAACCACTGTCAGTTGCACCTTATACATCCAACTATAATAGCAATAGCAAAAATTACCACCATTTAAACTAAAACAAGAATTTGTTTCAATTTTTCGAGACTTATAAAGAATATGACAAAGATGCATACAATTAAGATATGATTAGAACTTTGACTGTTTGCAATAGCAATTAACTGTGATTCTAGAGATTCGTATCAAATACATCTTAACCAATTTCTGTTACAAAGTCGTAAGGTAAGCTAGGACAGGAATATTTGGGAAACAAGTGGAAAGCGTGGCAATAGAGATGAAATAACAGACATAACTTAAGTTTTTTTTTGTCGTTCAAACTATTTTTGAAACAAGCTACAATGCTAACCCCTAAGATAAAAGAAAATGTTTTTACACTCCATGACTATGGCCATGCAATACTTTTGCTTGCTGCTACATTGCCTATCAATACTAAATGTCCAAGTTTTAATCTTACTTCATACTAAAATTTCTATCCGAAGAACAAGATTTCTCTCTGGGTGGAAATTTATTTCCTCTAAAAACCTAATCATCTTCTACTATTTGATTCCACTAATACTCTTCAATGTTATAGAATATTGTTTGGCTACATCCACCTTATGTTCTTAAAATGGCCACGTCTTCGATTGAAAAACATAAGCAAACGTAATACAAACTATTTGTTTTGTTGTTAATGCAGAAACCCATGAAAAATTCTTTTATATACACTTAGTATAAAACTTTTTATCATAGAACTAGTTGATTTTAAACAGCTCCATGTTTTTAACAGTATTCGTTCTCATGGTTTGTCAATTAAAGTGCTGAAATAGTAGTGCTTCAAACTAAACTAATATTAAAATTTTTTATATTTTTTGAATAATTTAAACAGAAACATTTTATAAGACTGTTTAATATTTACGTTTTACTTTAGAGAAAGTTGTCGACCGACATGGTCCGAACCTGAAGATGAATACCTTATAGATAGCTTTATATTGTAAAATTGATACGAAACACCATAACTTACAGAATAATTTTTTTTACTTAATATCAGTCTATTATTTTTGACTTAGTTATAATTTACATAGCTGTACATTGCTATGGATTCCACGCAACCTAAACATTAGGTTCTAGAATATTTCAGCGTCTTATGCTAAGAATAATAAAGATAAATTAATCCTAATTCAACAAAAAAAACATCAAGCAGCCATAACAATAATGTGTTATTAGAGTCACACTGTTTATAATATTATAATGAATAAAAAAATACAGACAATAAAAAAAAACCACCATTCAATTCAAATTATTTGTTATTGAAAATAATGCCAATGACAGTAAAATCTAATGTTGATAAGACGTCCAATGGTTCTACTGTCAAACTTTTCTCGTACACATCTTGGCTAATAAGAGTGCTGCCTTCTATTAGCCAAGAAGTGTATGAGAAAAATTTGATAGTATAACCATTGGACGTCTTATCAACATCAAATTATTTGTATTGACAAAAGTAAAATCGTTCAATCACAGCCATTATTGTTTCTAGTTTGATACAAATAAGAGCATATTTAAGCGACCCATAGTATTTAAATTTTTTTTCATGTTGAACTATTTGCCATAAATATTAGACGGTTATTTGACGGGAAGAATTGAAAATATCCCGAAATAAAGCTATTACCAATACATAAAGAATGCCAGTGTAGGAGAATTTAAAAATAGTAACAAGCGTAACATAAGAAATAAAATAGCACATACATCTTAAGTTTAATACTAAGACGTTAACATTTTTCTAAATAAGCTACGTTGATATACTTAAACGTAAATTTTTTCACTACTAAATAATTGTTGCTACATTATGGTTTTTTGGTAGCTGCACAGCGCACTGATATTAAAAGGTGGACTATAAATCCCACTTGATTACGGAAGTTTTTTTTAAAGAATGAGAATTTATTCTTAGTGGAAATGAAGCTTCTCCAAAATTCTAACATTTCTTTCACTTTCTATTTACTAATACTCTTCAACGCACTATACTATTGTGGGGCTAATTTTACATTATAATATCGAAACAGCCAGACTTAGGATAATTAATACGATATACAAGGATTATGAATACGATAAAAACTCTTTATTACGAAGTTATTGCAAAGACCTATGCAAAAATACTTGGATACACTTTTGTATAAAACTATAGAATGGATTGATTTTAAACATGGCTTCATGTACATTTACAGAATTTGATTTCTCTAGCCGCTGATTAAAGTGCTAAAATAGAAATGCTTCGAACCTATTTATTATCATGAATTTTTGATATTTCTTTAGTAAATGGAAGAAAAATATTCGTTGAGTCAGAATAATATTTACGTAATGGTTCAGAAATAGTTCAAGACCTTAAAGGCCCAAATTTGTATATGCACACCTTATAGATGGCTTCATAGTGTAAGATACATCGCTAATGCCATGTTTACATAAAAGTTCTTTTTATTTAGTAGGAGCATAATCGTTCTAACTTTTTCATAGGTAAACTCATTAAGAAATAAAATTCATTACCCACAGCATACAAATCAGCATAACTAAGTTTTCAGCAAATTATGCTTTAAACAATAAAGATATATTAATCCGAATTCAACAAAACAAATAAATCAAGGGGCCATAACAATTATTTGCCAGAAGCGTCACGCTGTTTCAAATAATACGATAAATGAGCTACGTTAAAATGTTAAATTTTAAATGTGGAAAAATTACTCTACTAAATGATTATAGCCACATTACCGTTTTTTGGTAGCTGCACAGCCCAGTGAGTTCAAAAGGTGGACTTTGAATCCCACTTGATAGAAGAAATTTTTTTATAGAATGAGGTTTTATTTTTAGTGGAAATGGAGCTTATCCAAAAACCTCAAATTTCTTCCACTTTTTTATTTATTTATACTCTTTGACGCAATATACTATTGTTTAGCTGAATTTACTTTATGGTCTTGAACTGTCCACGTCTTACCTGGAGATAGATGGAAGAAAGTTTATATCATCTCATTGTTTTGATGTTAAAGCACAAACCCATGCAAAAATTTTTGACATTACACTTTTAGTATAAAACTTATTATCAAAGAATGAATTATAATTATACATGGCTTTATTATCTTGAAAAATATTTCTTCTTTATAGTTGTCAATTAATATGATGAAGTAGAAGTGCTCCAAACTAAATTGTTAATATTATTTTAGATAATAATTACATAATTCAAAAAGAAATATTTCTAGAGACTGATATATATTCACGTTATACTTCAGAGAAAGTTTTGGACGAAGATGGTTCAAACCCGGATATGAAGACCTTAATGACAGCCGTATATTGTAAGATTTATCGCCAACACCATGTCTTACAGAATAACTATTTTAAGTTATTAGCAGTATCATATTTCTGAATTTGTTATAGTTGACATAACGGTTAATTTGTATGGATTCCAAGCAACTTATAAATCAGCGTATAGATTATCTCAGCATCTGATGCTTGGAAAAAATAACGATGCAATAATCAGTAATTAACAAAAACAAAATATTTATGGCTGTAACGATAAAATTTTCAAAGAGTTACACTGTTTAAGTTATATAAAAAAATAAAAATCTAGACCATAAAAAAAGTTATTATTATGTTTAAAATATTTGTATAAGTCAAAGAGAAATCGTTGAACTGCAGAATCTGGACCCTATACATCCAACTATAATAGTAATGGCAAAAATTATCACCATTCAAACAAGACCGAAAATTTGCCTTAATTTTTCGAGACTTATAAAGAATATGACAGATGCATACAACTAAGATATGATTTGAATTTTGACTGTTTGCAATAGCAATTTACTTTGATTCTATAGATAAGTATCGAATGGATCTTAACCAATCGCTGTTACCAAGTCGTAAAGTAAGCTAGGACAGGAACCTTTGGGAAATAAGCAGAAAGCGTGGCAGTAAAGATGAAATAACACAAATGACTTAAGTATTTTGTTGTCATTTAAACTATTTTTGAAACAAGCTACGATGCTAACCCCTAAGATAATAGAAAATGTTTTTTCACTTTATGACTATGACCATGCAATACTTTTGCTTGCTGCTACTTTGCCTATCGCTAATAAATGTCCAAGTTTTAATCTTACTTGATACTAAAATTTCTATCCAAAGAACGAGATTTCTCTCTGGGTGGAAATTTATTTTTTCCAAAAACCTAATTATCTTCTACTATTTAATTTCACTAATACTTTTCAATGTTAATAATATTTCTTGGCTACATCCACTTTAATTTTTTAAAATGGCCATGTCTTAGATTGAGAAACATAAGCAAATGTAATACAAACTATTTGTTTTGTTGTTAATGCAGAAACCCATGAAAAACACTTTTACATACACTTAGTATAAAACTTGTTATCATTGAACTAGTTGATCTTAGACAGCTCCATGTTTTTAACAGTATTTGTACTCAGGATTTGTCAATTAAAGTGCTGAAATAGGAGTGCTTCAAATAAACTGATATTATAATTTTTTATATTTTTTGAATAATTCAAACAGAAACATTTCATAAGACTTTTTCATATTTACGTTTTACTTTAAAGGAAGATGTCGACCGACACGGTTCGAACCCGAAGATGAATACCTTACAGATAGCTTTATATTGTAAAATTGATCCTAAACACCATGACTTACAGAATAATTCTTTTAACTTAATATCAGTGCATTATTTTTAACTTGATTATCATTTACATAACAGTTCATTGCTATGAATTCCAAACAACCTTTACATCTGATTCTAGAATATTTCAGCGTCTTATGCTTAGAATAATAAACATAAAATAATCCAAAACAAAAAAAAAAAAAACATCAAGCAGCCATAGCAATAATGTGCCATTAGAGTCACACTGTTTATAATATTATAATAAATTTAAAAATACAGACAATAAAAAAAAACCATCCTTCCATTCAAATTATTTGTTACTGAAAATAATGCCAATGACAGTGAAATCTAATGTTGATAGGATGTCCAATGTTTCTACTGTCAAATTTTTCTCATACACATCTTGGCTAATAAAGGTGCTGCCTTCTATTAGCCAAAAAGTGTATGAGAAAAATTTGATAGTATAACCATTGGACGTCTTATCAACATCAAATTATTTGTATTGACAAAAGTAAAATCGTTCAATCACAGCCATTA
>JAPYYV010014616.1:0-12702 GCA_030522625.1 Copidosoma aretas
GGCCCCTCGTTCATCTCGTCTTCTTCTACATTTTCCTTGATTTTCTTTTCTTTTTTTTTTCACCATTATTTTTGTTATTATTTTGGAAAAAAAAAAAAAAAAAAACAACATATCTGCATTGTCGCACGCGCGCGCACATGTACATCGATTAAAACACATTCACGTTGCACACACCCACTCACATTAATAACAAGCAGCTCCTGCAAGCGTGATCGTCGTCGTAGTCCCCGTTGCAATTGTTTTTTTCACACGAGACGCACGCATTGTTTTTGTTTTTTTTACAAGTTGGATACGATGGTACAATAAAAAAAAAAAAAAAAAAGAAACGGTAACAAACGGTTGACAAGTTCATATGGTTATCGAGGTCACACCGGTAGAGGAAATACGAGTTTTCAAATACGTCGGAGCATACCTACACTCCATTATTTTGGTGTTTGTGTATATTGAGAGTAAAATAGTAGTTGCATTCGTGAATTTCTCGGAGTAACGATACTCTACCTTGTTGCGGTAGAGCGGCACAGGTAATGGTTATCAGGAAACATATCAACTGCACTGCAGGAAGTCGAATTTTTGCTCTGAGCAAAAATTTACTTATCTTTTGCCCTTGACTCCGAGTAATTCGCAAACAAACAAATATATAAAAACACGTACGCTAACTTTGTAAAAAATCTCTTGGTATTCTCTTTGCCGGTGCGACCTGTACACATTGCTACATTGACACATCGGTTTTTTCGCACAAAGTATGCATACATACATAATAATAATAAAAATTCACTTCGCTCAACCATGCTCACTGTTACACGTGTGTATTATGTATAGTAGTTCCGTTTTGTTCGTTATTCGCGTTTTTTTCTCTTTTTTTTTGTTGCGTGCATCCGTTGCTTTGGGAACGGAGACCCTTTGTTATTTTTTTAAGTCTTCTTCTTTCTCGATCGTCTTTGTGATATAATATAATATAGTGCAGACACGATGCAGATAAAACTTCATTTCTTTTTCACTTCCTTTTCATTGTATTAGTGTACAGTTATTATTTAAGAGAAAAACAAAAAAATCAGTGCAGGAGGAATGAATTGATTCATTTTTATTTACTCATTTATTCTCAAAGTAAGAGTGATGACACTTTTGCGTTATACTCGAACACACATAAATGTATAAATATATGCGAGTCAACTCGTATAGTAATAATCATAATAATAATGATAATAATATTAATAATAATGATAATAATAGTAATAATAATCATAATAATAATTATAAATCATTTTTCCGTCTCTCGCGCGCTCTCTTTCGGACTTAGTCCCTAATTTATCTTGCGTGTGTGCTTGATTAGTTAGTTTTGCCATTAACTTTGTTGATTTTCATTCACTTTTACTTGTTTATTTATATTTTTCTTTAATTATATCGTCGTCTCTAACATGTTACGAAAAACAATATCGCGATTACAACTTACATGCGTTTTTACAACTTCGTTAGCTATGACGTTCCCACCCCCACACCGCCTCGCATCTTCTCCCTCCTTGAAGTTTGGGGAAAAACAAAAAAATTATTTATGATTAAAAGTGTATCGAATTCCCAAGGAAAATGAAGAAGAGACGACGCGACTTGGAGCTAACTATTGGATATTATGTTTGACTTTTTCACTTTACAATATAATATTTATGTATCATCAGCACACGCGCACGTATAATTTATATAGATTAACTTGTATAACTCAGCTTTTGCTCTTTACCCCCCCGCCTTTAAGCGCATCATCACCAGCACTCGTAACATATATTGTTCGTTTTATTGTATCTTTTTTTTCCTTGTTTATTTCTTTATGTCATACCATTATTATTATTACTTTAATTATTTTATTTATTTTAATTTTTTTTTAAACAAAAATCGCGTGTGTTCGCTCCGATCGAAAAGAAAGCCTATACCGTGGTTTTCCGCGTTTGACAAAAACGTGTTCGCAAGACTAGATAATACTGGAAAAATTAATAAAGTCAAAAACACCCCCGACCGCTCAGAATCCCGTCAATTGAACCATTCTTTTCCAATTGTTTTTAAAGCCATGCGTTTCTCTTTTCGGCAAAAACGCGTGCTATTCCTATTATAGGCACCAATAACCCTCGCACTTGACGCGTTTGATGTTGCAAAACAGCCTACAGTCATTATCATTATTATTCTTGAGACAGTCACGACTGTCACGAGGGAAATGGTGTTTTTTTCATATCAATCTATCCTTGCGTCTTTCTTTTTTTTTTATGCACTTGTTTCGACCGAGGACCGAACGTTATTTTTTTTTTTGCGTTTGCAGGTGTTGGTCATGAAATAAAAAAAAATTATAATAATTACGATAGTAATAGTTACGGTAATATATCATTAATAGTAGTAGTAGTAGTAATAGTAGTAAAATAGTAATAGTAATGAATAGTAGTAGTGGTGGTAGTATTAAAGTTAGAAAACTCCGGATCGGTCCTCGGTGCAACGTATCTTTTTCTATTTCCTTGCTCCCGTTCCAAGTCGTAACTTTAACAGACCAGTAGAAACAAAATATATTTTTAGAACAATAAAAAAAAAAAAAAAAAATTATCAAGAAATTCGCCATTGTCGTTCTCGTTTGAAATATCCTTATTCTCGTCGTCGCGCTTTTGTGTAATAAAACTTGTGATACCCGCGATATACGCCCACGAATAAATTAACTGTAGAAAAGTTTTGTTCTTTATACAAACGTAATATACAATATATAATTTTTCTTCATCCTATATATTTTTTTAGTTTCCATTCATCATTTCTTCTCGATATAGTTATTATTTGTATATATGATTTTTCTTTGCGCGCGCTTAACCAACTCTATATTCTATGTATGTATGTATATATAGTATATATATATATATATATTTATAAACGTCCTCCTCGTGCGCTTTTTTCTTCATCATCCATTTGTTGAAATATATAAATCCGTTATACGACATTGTGAATAATAGTTAATAGTTTGTTTATACGTATGACAATAAAATTTCTTCTTTCAATCAGCGAAGATACATACGGAAATGTGAATAGACACGCACGCATCAAGCACGCCTCGCGTTGTTTTGAGGAAAAAAAACAAAAAAAAAAAAAAAAAACATCAATATCCAAGGGAGATATTAAAAGAGAAAAGGACAAACGCAAAGGCGCGGGAAACCATTCCGCCCATCGGACACTCGCAGCCGCTCGCGATCGCTTTTGCAATTGTATAAATCGTCGGTTCTCTGAAGAGAAGAAGAAGAAGAAGAAAAAAAGACAAAAGGAGAATGAAACACTTCCGCCTCGTGCGCGATTCCTCTCGAAAACATCCTGTCCTTTTCGTACGCGCTTGCCTTTTTGTTCATCTTCCTCTCGTGTATAGGTACGCAGGCAGGCAGAAACACACGCACACACGCACTCCTCGCTTAAATGCAACTCTTGTACTAATGCAATACACTTTTCGCTTGCTCGGACTGCTGCTGCTGCTGTCGTCGTCGTCGTCGTCGTCGTCGTCGTCGTAGTTGGTTCGTTTGTTCTGTTTATTCCATCCTCTCTCTCTCTCTCTTTCGGTCCCTTGCGTCCGCTCCTCGTCGAGTCTCTTTCTCTCTTTCATCGCCCTCTTCCGTCCTCCTCTTTCTCTTTCTCTGGGCACACACACACACACACACTTTCTCGTGGTCCTCTCTTTTCCAGTCGCCCCGTGCACGACGAGTAGGTAGTGCGTCTCTTCAGTCTCTTCTTCCTCGGAGAGAGAGAGGCTCGCTCTCCCTTTCTCCCCGGCTTCTCTCCCCTCGACGACGAGCGCGCAAAGTCCGAGCGAGAAAAAGAAGACGACGACGACGACGACGACGACGACGACGGACGGAGAGAGAGAGAGAGAGAGAGCGATAACTCTGGGGCCACGTACACACACACACACACACACACACACACCGCTAAGCGTTCTTTTTGCCTTGGACGGCCTCGCTTCGTCCTCGTCACCGAGTTCATCGTACTCAGGGGGAGAGGGCCCCCCCGTCCTCTCATACTCCCTCTCTTCTCCCCCCCACGAGCGCGGCTTTACTACCCACTGCAGTATACACACAGGGTTCGTTGGCGTCCACTCGCACATACGTATGTAATACGTACACTTGACGGGGGGAAAAAAAAAAAAACAAAAACCGCACACGCGCGCACGCTTACGGCATAGTAGAATTTATAGTTCATGTGTAAACTCGGCGGCCGATACCGCGGCTCACAGCTCGGCGCCCAGGGGATCGAGGAGCCTCTTCTCCGGATCCCTCGACTCCCGTATCAGCGCCTCCGACAGCTGGGAGCGCGACTGGGACGAGCCGGAGGACGAGGCCTCGTAGCCCGGGCCGGTCCGCGCCAACGTCGTCGCACCCCCGATGAGCGTGCTCCCGCTCCTCGGCTCGCACCTGCATCCCTGACTGGCGTGTTTCGCGTAACAGGCCTCGCAGACGTAGAGACAGCCCCTGAGCGGCCAGTAGCAGAGCAGACAGGGCAGTACGAGGGCCATGGCACCCATGAAGGTCCAGCGGGCCGTTTTCCGGGAGCCCGCGCACGAGCACGGCTCGTCGGCGCAATTGCTCCCCAGCTCGGACGGCTCGAGCCCGTGGTGCAGGCCGTTGTTGTTGTTGTTGTTGTTGTTGTTGTTGTTGTTGTTGTTGTTCATCGTCGTCGTCGTCGTCGTCGTCGTCGTCGTCGTCGTCGCGACGCCGATGGCGGCGGCGTTGCTGTTGTTCGGACCCCCGCCTTCGGCGCAATGATAGAAGACGCCCTTGACGCAGCAGACGCAGCTCGCGTAGTCTATGACGGACTCGGGCGAGCAGAGGCACGAGTTGTCGCATACCCAGCGGCTCGGCAGGGGCGGCGGTTCCCGGCAGCTCTCGCAACGACACCTGCCGCACTGCTCGCACATGATCGACAGACTGGCCCCCAGACTGGTCGTCGTCGTCGTCGTTATCCCCGTCGATCCGTCGGCGATTCGGGCACCACCACCACCGAGGCCCGGCTCCTTCGTGAACGACACCGGCTGCTTCGTTATGGCCGTGGTCGTCGTCACAGCGGGCCTCAGCACCGAGTCGGCCTCGTCGACCAACTGGCGACGGCGATGCTGCTGCTGTTGGCCGTTGCCCGTGGAGCCTACGAGCAGCCGCCTCGAGGACTTGTGGTTGTGGTTGTGGTTGTTGTTGTTGTTGCCCGAGGCGGGTTTACCGCTCAGGGGACAGGAGGACCGCTGGTGATTGCTGGGCTTGATCTGGTGGGAGTCGAGTAATCCGGGCTTAACGGCGCTGCTGCTAACTACGGTAGTAGGAGCGGCCGGCCTGAAGGGCGTCTCGACGTACTCGTTGGCGATTCGCTCGCCGTCGGGCCTCGGCACCTCGAGACTGACGACCTCGGCTGCTGCTGCTGCTGCTGCTGCTGCTGCTGCTGCTGCTGCTGCTGCTGCTGTCGGCGACGTCGTTGTGGCGCTGCTGGTGGTGGTGGTGGTGATGAACGGTGATACGGGCACTGCACCGCCGGGCCTCGGCAGCGACGGCGACGACGACGTAGGCAGGAGTATCAGACCCGTGGGGGGCGAGGGGGCGCCACGGCTGCTCCGAAAACTCGTGGCCGGCAGCAACCGGGGCGAGGGGGGTACGATGAGCGGAACGCTGATCGCCGTCGAGTCGAAGGGGGTCGGGAGCAGCAGCCGGGGCGGCGGTAACGGCCGCGAGTGGTCGTGAAGCTGCTGGCGGGTGGAGCTGGCCGTGGACGAGGCCGAGGAGGGTTGTCGGGATAGGGAGGAGGAGGAGGACAGCGGTGGCGGCGGGGCCGCCGCATGCTGAGACATGGGGGCTAGTGGTTGTGGCACGAGTGCTGCTGCTGCTGCTGATGCTGCCGTGTTGTTGTTGTGCCACTGCCACTTCTTCGGGGGTAGGACGGGCAGGGACGCGTCCTGGGCGGCCGCTGGCGCTGGAGGTGGTAGGACTGGGCACTGTGGGTGCTGTTGACCGTTGGTATTCTGCTGTTGATGCTGTGACGACGGAGTACAGTGGGTAGCCGGTTGCAGGATACGATGGTGGCTAGCCCATTGCTGCTGCTGTTGGGGGCTGTGATGATGATGAAGGGGCGTCGTGACGATGGTCGTCGTCGTAACGGGCGACGACGACAACAGGGATAGGTGGTGGTTGTGGTGGGCTCCTCCTCCTGCTTGTGGTATAAGTGACAACGTTGCTGCTGCTGCTGTTGTTGTTGTTGTTGTTGTTGCTCCTGCTGCGGCGCGAGGTGGTAGCGCTCGCAGCAAGGGCGTTCCATTAGCGAGGATGCTGCAGCAGGATGCTCCGCGACCGCTTCCTCCCGCCCTCGCGACGCGCGCTTCATCCCCACCTGCATATCGAACATAGATCAAAACATTGAGCGTTAGTTTGTTAATCATCAGTATTATATGATTGTTATGATTATTGTTATTGAAATAAAACTGGGATGAAAAAAATACACGAGTAATCGGATGATCAAAGGGTTCGTTGAGAGAGACATGGTAAGTATAGGGTATGTGTGACGGGAAGGAGACCGACTCGATGCTGTCACACTGCGCAATAGATTTCGCGTGGACTTTGTCAAAAACTCGACGGATTTTTGTTCCTGCAGTCTACCGTTTTGTACTTTCGTCACTTTATTTCATCAAATTTCTTTTCACTCGGAAATCGTGTTTTTTTTCCTCGCGTGCAACAAAAACCTATCGTATCACCCCATGCTGTCCCTATATGCCCTCGCCAATGCCTGTACAATACAAGTACTTCCATGCACATCCTTTTTTTCATAAAAAAAAAAAAAAAAAAAAAAAACAGCCCAACAACAGACAACTCACTCGTGACTTCGCTCGTATAACCGTCATTTGACCGGGTATTGTAGAAGGCGCGGATCGTAAGCGTACATTTAAAAACAACCCACACTTGCTCTCGCGAGAGCAGCAGCAGCAGCAGCAGAGCGCTCCGCGAGAGAGATCTTTCTCTTTTCCGTATAGGTGCGGGTATTGTATATAGGTAGCAGCCGAGAAGGAGCCAGAGAGGACAGCCGGAGGAGAGAGCGACAGGACGTGCCGCCGTCGCCGCTGCCGCGGAGCAGCTCTCTTATGCGGTGGCAGCAGCCGCCCCGACGACGTCGAAGGAATCTACGCTCGTTTACGTTCACGTGTTGGCCTCTCTGTGTGTGCGCATGTGTGTGTGTGTGTGTGTGTATGTGTACAGGTCGACGCAAAAGTATTGTTCCCTCTCTCTCTCTCTCTGTACTGGACTCTGAGGTCTCTGAGCGCGAGTACCCGGGTACACGTATGGGTGATTCCACGGAAAATCATGAGTTTTCATGCATACAGTCCCGAGGATGGTTAACATCTTACAGCAAGCTGCGTGATTTGTGAAGAGCAGTTGTGTTGAGGATCGAGCTGTTCGATGAGACTCGCAGGATCGAAAATACAGTAAATCTGCTCGAGTTTTTGGGATTTAAACGGCGATGACGCGTCAATTTTACAAACTTTTTCATCAAAATACTTTGTTCCATTGTTCTATGTGATTTCATTTTCTTTGCCAATTCACTTTCAGGAGTGTGGCCACGATTTTTTTAATTCATCGTGTACAGAGTAGTGCGAAATATTAAGTACGATCAGTTACAGAGGCGAGCAAAAAATGTTTTAATTTTCTTCAGAACGACGATGATGTTCGGTAGAAACTGCTCGTATAGAATACATCTTATGTGTCGTTGTGCTTGTATGTTGTGTGGGTGTGCAGCTCAAGTTTCCGATCGTCGCTTACTCGCGCTTAGGCTGTGCATCACCAAATTATTAAGTACCGAAATTGTCAATTTTTAGCATGAGATAAATTTGGAAGTTGAAAAGTATACATCCGATTGAACGCTAATACGACTCAACTAAACCTAATGGTTTGAATTCAGCAAGAAACAATTTAACAGCTCTAAACCTTTAAAATGAAAAAAAAAAAAATGTTCAGCACCCTGGTAATTTACATTCTTCGAGATGAAAATTTAATTCAACTCCGAATCAAAACGCAATGCGCTGGGACAGGAAAATTCATCGAAAATTCAACCATAAACATCATTCAATAATAATCTGGATGAAAAAAAAAAGTTTGGATCTTTTGATCGTTTCGCGCTACACTTCGTTACATCCAATAATAATCGTTGATGTCCCAATCAGCAATGATTTTTAATTAAACCCACGGCACTCTAGAGACGCTAAACCGATTAATACTACGCAAGAGAGGAGAAGGATCATGATGAATGAAATATGCATTCTATAAAAAGACACGCGCCTAATTGTACGAGATACGATGCAGTCACACCACGCAACGGAAGGATCAGACGCGGGTTCTGCAGCAATCACGGCCCCGAATATAAGATGCCAACAATCGTGATAATTTTGAAAGACGCGTCCTTCTGTTTCTCCCTACATATACGCGCTCTTAAGCAGGAAAGGGGAGAAAAAGGGGGACGAGCAGTGCGGAGGAAGAGAAAAAAAACCGAGCGGGAGGGAGAGAAGGTAAGCGAACTACTATACCACCACTACTACTACTATACTACTACCCGGCGGATGATATTCGACAGAGGAATGCCGGGGGTGGGGAAGCCGGGGTACATATATATAAGAGGCGCATCGGCACACAAGTCGAGGAAGCAGCAGCAGCAAGTGAACGAGCGAGACGGGAAGAGGGGAGGCGGGCTTCAGGTAAAGTCAGCGCTCTGAATGGGACTTCTCGGGAATCCGAGGCAGATGTGCGCCCGGAGCGGCGGTGGCATGCGTATCATATACATGTATACATACGCGTGAGGTGTACAGCCGGGCCGGGAGTTTCCTCTCGCTCTCTCGCCCATTCATTAATTTTTCCCTTCCGATTCACAAAATTTCTTCTCCCCCCCCGCCCCCTCTCACCCTCTTGCCCCCCGAGTGCGTTCGTCCTTTTTTTTTTTTTTTTTTTTCCCAAGATTCTCCCCATCGGAGAGAACAACGAGCGGCAGATGGCGGTCGGTCGGTCCCGTTTCCATCTCTCTTTTGGCTCCGCTTTTTCGTACGTATGCGCGCGCGCGATTTTCATCGAACACCGCAGCGCCCATGTGACACTGTATATTGTATACACCGTGTACGCGTATACGCGCAAGCAAACGAGCGGCCGGGAGCGGAAATTCCGAGGGAAACTTGGTTTTGCGGTACGGCAGGAAGCCCATTCTGCGCGCGGCGCGTGCCCTGTTCTCCGAACGGAGCGCAGCTGGCCGGGATTTTTTTTTTCTCCCTCGCTCGCTCTCTCTTCCGGTTTTTTTTCGACGATGCGCGTGTGAATATCGTGCGCCGAGTTTTGGACGGAAAATTGGGAAGAATGTGTAGCAAAAAGAACGCGGGGAGTCAAGATGCTGTGGAAAATCGATGAAATCGGTGTCGTTGTGTTCTACACCTATGTACGACCAATTTTAATGTGCTGTTTCAATCGTATAACACGGGATATCCGAAAGCCGGTTGATCATTGAGAACAAGTGAACAACAGTATTGACAACCAGATGAAGTTTACATTAAAACTAATTGTATTCGTCACCTTCAGGATACGAAAAAAACACCACCTCAATCAGGCTTATAATCTCTCCTCACAGATTCCGGAACGAAAATCCTCTTTTGACCAGAAATTCACACGCACATTACCGATTTCGCGTCATGCAATACCGATCTCAGAACGTTGATAACGATTCTCGATGACTCAAGCGCTTATCGTTCAACCACAACCATCAATCGAAATTCGGACGACCTTTCTCTTAATACATTACATACATGTGATTCCAGCGCATTTACGGCCCGTAAATTATGAATTTCTCTTTCTCGACCGTTCACCTATACGCAACGAGCCTCGGCTCTTCCTTCCATCCATCCTGGCGGAATGAATTCCATCAATCACGCGCTCTTCAAACACACCTGTACGTACAGCTCCTATATATCGACGGAATTTAAACGACTCGAAAAATATACTCGAACCGAACGATGAATCGCTCTCAAAGAGAAACAACACCACCACTTCTCTCTCTCTCTCTCTCTCTTACCGTTCGAACAGTAATAGGATTGACGATGATTGCAACGTTGGAATAACTTCCGTGGGGAATTCCAATACGAAATAAAACCATTCAGAGTATTCCGGAGTATAGTGTACAGTCCATCAGCGATGGTATCCGAAGCAAGGACCTGCTGGGGCAAACCACCACCGCGCTAGAGACGGATATAGACCGGTATCGATCTATGCATACGTACAATTCAGTCTGTTACATATATAAATCGTGGCTCGTAATATCACATTGAATCAATACGTATGATATAACCGTCCCCCCCATCATTCGATTCGTGCAATACTTCATTAAAATCCTACTGTGCAACTTCTTTGAAAATGTTTTTTCATAGAGTATAAATATATATGTTTGTCGTGTACAATTGTGCAATGGTAGAGATATTTTATGAAAAAAGCTAATCGAGCACTAATTCATCGGAAGCGAGACATTGGGCAGATAGTGCGAAGCGTGAGCAATATGATTAGTGTCCAAAAGGAAAAAAATATTCCACCATCCAACGCGATTGCCAAAGATTGTCGCGCTTCCTTATATTTTTCATTCGATTAACTGTTTTATCCTTTTATTCTCGACTACTCGCACATCAGCAGGTATCACGGCACGAGCTCTCTCCCACAGTGCGAAAAGGAAAGGGAGAAATATATATGTATATATACATAGAGACATGCACTCGTCGCACTCGTTGATGTTGTATCGAGCGAGTATGGGTGCACAATAGTACATCGACGGTATACAATATGACGAAAGAGGGACGTGTCGCAGGAGCCTCTGCGTATATAAATACGCGTGAAAAATGTACAAACGACAGTATCAGCGATGCGGTTGCGACACACGCACGACTCGCTCTCTGCGTGCAAATGAGATGATATTGCGCCCATGTGCCTATGTATATATTATACCATACGTAAGTATTTAGCGTAGTAATGGGCGAGGCAGCAGCAGCAGCAGCAGCAGCAGCAGGTTGGTGCTTCTCGCATGAATAATATATTATACGCACGAATCTCGTTGGACGCGTGTGTGCGTTAAAAGGTGAAGAACGGCATTTCATCGAACTACTTTGATCTGTTTTATTCGCAAAGTACGTGGAATGATAAAAAGTATTTTTAGAAATTATTTTCAACGCGTCGTACGGAGAAAGAGACTTTTGTGGTTTTGACCGTTGTGGAAAAGCTGCCGGCGCCTCCAAAGTCCCGATGACAGCAGCCTCCTGCGCTGCAACAATCGGAGGGTCATAATCGATCGAACGTTTCGCGAGGTCCCTTCTTTGAGTCGGACGCAGAACGCGAGTACATAAGACAACGATCTTCGGCTCCAAATCCGGCGAGAAGAGAACCACGATCCTCGGCAAGCTGTAGAGCACATACACTTACCACACAGCAACGCGACTTTGGACGAAAGTAGGCCTTCGAAATCGGCGTGGGCGCCCCGGTATTATACGAGCCGCTACGCGTGGGCGAGCCACCGGTCCGTTCGTTATTTCGCGCGTACGTGCATATACACATGTGTATTTATGTGCACAGACGTCGTGGGCAGCCTCCGCCTCCTTTTTATCATTCTTCCCCTCCCCACCTGTATAATCGCGCGTTCCGCGACATTTCGATTTCCGATTTCAGATGATAATATCGCGTGCGGCCTTGCGGGAATGAAAAATTTTTCCTCCGTTTTTACTCGTTCGATCAAAAAAGTCACGGCGCGAGAGTGTTCTTGCACGCGTTGACGTTGGGCGCAGCAGACTCGCCCAGCTCTATATATACCTGATCTAGCGTTAAACGCGGAACCCGCTGTATCGGATCACTTGTATACACCTGCGATGCCGGTGACTCGCGTTTTCGGTGCGTCGCCGTTTCGATACGCATACCTGATTTTCGATCCGGGACAGATGAACTCGGTACTGGTATGATACATTTTTACCTATACATATGAGAATCTATATCAAAAACCAACGGCCTCGCGTGTATATGGAAGGCACAATAGAGCGAACGAACGCAAAACGTACGTCTCAGCGAGACCGGCGAGCGCGCGCGTACGAATAATAAATATAGTAAAGCCTGCGGGCCACGAGAAATAACAGTTTCCGGCTCGGATAGCGCGGACCGATCATTCGCGATTCGCCGACGGATGCGGGGTACAGGAGAAATACGAAAGACGGGGGCAGCAGCAGCAGACGGGCGCCGCTTGATTGTTTAACCTGCGGTGATTGTTTGACGATGAGCGCGAGCGTATGGTAAAAATAGTCGCCGGGAGAGCTATACAGTTGTTCCGGCGCGTTAGAGTTACCGGTGCAGCTCTTTTTTTTTTTTTTTTTTTTTTTTTTTTCTCCCGGGTTTTTTGCTTTTTGTTTTTTACGCGGATTTCGACGATCGAGCTTTTCCGAAAGACCGCGCTGCCATCGTCATTCGGAGTCGGGGTATTAATTGTCCGTTCGGTTCGCGATCGATCGTGCGAGCGGTCGATACGTCGCAACAGTCTGATGGCGATTAAAAATAGAGCAACCTGCCAAATCCACGCGGAGCGCGTGCATACGCGGTTTAACGAATATTTTTCCACGCGACACTCGCCTCGATTCATCGATCGAACGGCCGCGGGCGGGGTATATCGAGCTTCCGAGAAGAAAAA
>JAPYYV010014619.1:0-10313 GCA_030522625.1 Copidosoma aretas
CCCTCCATAGCGGGCTTCTCTCGCGGGTCCGCGGAGCTGTCCGGACGGAACCGGGGCGCGCGCTGGTTTTACGAGGGGAGAAAAGAAAATCGACGTCTGCCCCTCTTTTAATCTTCCACCGAACACCGAGAAGCCCGCGTGATTCTTGGTAATCATCGAGGCGTGGAGAGGGGAAAAAAATTGAGAGATTACTCACGTTTGGCGGGATCTCGTTCAGCGACGCGGTGTAGCAGGTCATGGCCTCCTCGTTCCTCTGCTTGACGGTTTCCTTCGATGGCGCCGGAAGAAAAAGAAAAACGGAATGAAGCGGCGCGAGCGATCCTGCGCGCGGAAAAAAAACAACAACTCCCCGGCAACCCGATTTGCCCCGAAAACTCTCGGTCGGGAGGAACAATTTAACCCCCCCCCCAGCTCTCGGGACTTGGAGATCGCGGGCCAAAAGGCCCTCTCGGCCGAGAGTGTGATCGTTGGGCGCCGCCGAGGAGCCATCGACGAAAGCTTCATCGACGACGCCGGGACGTAGATGGTCGACGGGTTTTTATAATATCGCCGCTCCTTGCGGACGAAAAAAACTATATATATATATATATATAATACGACTCGAGCGCAGCTTTTGACGAGACCAACAAATGTAATTTACATCGTTTTTTTTGCGAGGCCCGACGTTACTGCACAACGCCGTATTATATACGAGTACCTGCACTCGCTGCTGGTGCATGGCGCTGAGGTGGTGCTTCTCGGCCGCGCCGCTCGCCTCGAGGGCCGCGACGGTCTGCTGGAAGCGCACCGTCATCCAGCGCTTGAACGCGTCGGCGGCGACGGGGTCGCGGGCTCGGATGTCCTGGTAGCGCTCCTCGAGGTCGCTCCAGTCCTTCATCACCTGCGGGATTGGTTGGTCAGTAGCGTGGAATTCTTTTTTTTTTTTTTTTTTTTTTTTTTTTTTTTTTTTTTTTTTTTTTTTTTTTTTTTTTTTGCGCGACGAGAATTTTGGTTCGTATTTGGTTGGATACTCGTCATCGGATGTGAGAAATAATGTCGCGTGCTATTGCACCCTGTATGGTTTTGAGGATGTTTTTTTTACCATCACTCTATTCGAATACGAGTCAGTTTTTTGTGATATTTTTCGAGTCAGAATAATGGTAAATGGCACCTCTATATGGTATCTCTATATTTACATGGTATTCATGTCAATCAATGCGGACAGAGTATCGAAGCCGCGATCGGTAAAATAATAGATTGGAATTTAATTATCTTTGATCGACGTTATACAGCGCTGCAGGAGGCCCGAGTTTTTGTATTATTTAAAAAACTTTTTCCCGCAAACGCGAGTGCAGCAAACAGTATACGATTAAGGTCGTCATTGCATTTCAATCAACGATTTTCACCTGGGTCAGTCGAGTGTGACGATTGTAGTATATTCAATTACGATAAAGTAGGGATTGAGTTTATGTGACATATTCCCGGTTTTTCATACAAGACACACGACTTTAACATTAGTCACCAGATTATACAGTTTAATGACAACGTTGTAGAAAAAACATATGTTGCATGAAAAGTTTGCATTTTTGAGGATCCGCAACTTTGGCATTTGTCAATTCATCACTGTTAAGGGCAAAGACTCACTTCTTTAAAGCAGGCCAGGCGGATTTATCTCACTTTCTAGGGAAAAAAGTGTGTAATGCAAAAAAACTCGACTTCAAAGAGATATATGACTGTTTCTCAGAACACACTTGTTCAAAACATCAATGTTCAAAGTCAAAGCGAGGCGAATAAACCATCAAATTTGAGCTTCATTGAATTTAAAATTACTCGAGTTAATCTTAAGAACTTGATCATAAATAAATATATCAATGGTATATAATTTTACAGGTGATGCAGGCAACCCTTTTTGCTACGTTGAAAATGTAAAGTTCTCCCGTGAACTAATCGTCCCGAAAAAATCAGTCCGAAAGAGATCCATCCGGATGATTAAAAGCTCATAATACTTGTACTTCTTCGTTTTCTCAGCCCCCCCTCTTATATTATCTCGTGCCTGTTGCAATGAGTACTCGTATACGAGGATTAAATTTTTATCCTGTCGTCGTCGCCAAACTCAATCCGTGGGGCACAAGTCAAGTGAACGAACAACTCCCTCGATTCCGAAATCACGGGCAAATCGGCCACAGTAAATTCATCATCGAGTCACCGTCGTCGTCGTCGTCGTCGTCGTCGACATAATTGCAACCCCAAATACAAGTGCGCGCTCGAAGCTGCAGGACGAGGATGAAACTAAAATCGCCGTCCCGACGATAATAATTCAAAGATGGAAACAAAGATCGAGTCGAACGGGGCAGGGGAAATCGAAATTAATAATTCGCCGAGCTGTTATCCAGTATCGGGCCTCGTCTCTCCGGCAACGCGATGCATCGCGACATCGTATATAAATGTACTGTATATATTCATGCATTTCCCTCGGAATATTGGTGATCGATCGATCGGTTCGTCTCTTCCTGCTCCTCTTTTATGCACTGCACGTATATATATATGTATACATAGACCACGGAGGGAATATATACAAAGTGAAAAGCGCCTGCAGTTGTAGCGCAGAGCCATATACGTGTACATACTTATAAATACGGTGCACATCAGACTGGCCCTTCATTTCCTCTCCGCTCTGCTCCGGCTCTGTGACTGCTACTTCCCCGACGACGACGACGACGACGACGACGACGACCCGAAGTGAATTACACCCCCCCACACAGAGAGAGAGAGAGAGAGAGAGAGAGAGAGAGAGTGAGCGCGGGAAACAGGATTATCTCCGCCGCACGTTCGGCAAAGCGGGGAGAAACGAAAATCGATCGACGCGAACTAACACACAAACGGACCCACCTTGGTGACCTCCTCCTTGTGTATCTCCTCGAGCCGCATCTGGGCCTGCTTGTAGCTCTGGTGCTCCGAGCGCGGGTCGAAGTGCGTCAGGTAAGGATCGGCCGTGCCGTGGACCGGCTGCTGCTGCTGCTGCTGCTGAGGGGAGCTCGTGGTGCTCGGCGGAGGCGCGCTGCTGCCGCCGCCACTGGCGGAGGTGCCGGTGGTGTCCTTGGGTCGGCCGGGCGCGGGGGTGCTCGTCGAGGGAGCCAGCGACGACGGGATGCGGCGAGCGGGCGAGCCGGTTGCGCTGGGGGGTCGAGGGATTTTTTCTTTTTTTTCTTGCTGCTCGATCACGCTGGGGCGGGGGGGGGGGGGGGGGGGGGGGCGGGGGGGGGGGGGGGGGGGGGGGGGGGGGGGGGGGGGGGAATTCCGGGCTGTTCGTTCGGATCGTTCTTTGTTCTTCCTACGTTTGGTCTGGCTTTGTTTTGGCCTCTGGTGTACAATAATGCACTGGAGGGGCCTTCGTCGAGGGGCTGGTGCAGAGTTGGAGGGCCTGCTGCTGCTGCTGCTTTTGTCGATGAACTACTGTTGTGCGGTGCGGGCGTGTTCGTTTGTTTGTTCGTGAAAGAGCGGGGGAGGGGATATTTCACGGCGTTTTGAGCTCTCGAGAGAGGGGGTAGGGGAAAAGCGGTTTTCCAGCCCTCGAACGGTAATTAATGAGCGCTTTTGTGGTGCGGGGCACGGGTGGATGTGGGTTGCGGAGCGAGCGAGTGGATGGAGTGGACGAGGGGCCGATGGGCAACGGGGAGCGGGCACGGGGTTTTTGTGTTCGTTTGTTTTGCTTTTTCGTTCTGCTGCTGCTGGATTGGAGCTGTTGTTCATTCCGGGCGCGATTGGTGCGAGATTTTTCGGAAAGTTGCATTTTTTTTGTATTCAAGTTCGTGTGTGTGTGTGAAGTTTGTGCTAAACGTGTTGGGCGTTGTAAAAGTAAAGAATCGGCTTGTAAAAGTCAGAAAAAGATCACTTGCGTTCAAACAACATCAATTTAATGACATTCGTCGAGAAATATTATTTCCGTTGAAAAAATAGGTTCTCTGTTTTGTGAGGTCCAACTGGAAACTTTCGGGCCCGGCTCTGTTGTCATTTTTCAAAAACCCATGTTGTAATGGCATTTCGGCCTGCATTTTCTATGTTACGGCCACGGTAGATACTTTTTCGACTTGATTTCAACTGGGTTATCCGGAGAAAATTAGTTTACACTGTTCAAACAAAGTTTTGACTCGAAATAATAAAATGCATTGTTTGTACACATAGACTTCATCAAATATCGCAGTTTTTGTGAAATGATCAATAAACGTAATTAAAAACTATTCTGTTTAAGTTTCGAGTGTTGACAATGATGTCAATTATTCGTCAATTTTTATTAATTTACTTATGTATATATTTTATGATAAAATAACTAAATATGAATACATTACAGTATAACTTATTATATAATTACATTGTATACGTGTATACGTTATTAAATACTTCTCTATTCAAGATTCAAGTGTAATATAAGTCTACTCATGAAAGATAATTTCACTCTGTTGTTGATCGCTTACTGCTCAGTAAATACGTGTTTACTCGATGGATGACTATAGATCGTGAGTAGACTTATCCTATACTTTAAACTCAAATAGAGTAGTTTTTAATAGCGTAATCGTATGAAATATAATTATGTAATATAATAAGTATTACAAGTAACACAATAATTTCACTACATAATAATTTCATGCATTTATCATTTCACGAAAAACGGGATATTTTGGTGTGTGAAATAGGATTTTGAAAATTTATTACTTGGAGTTTATTTTTTATTTTTTCTATGATATGCGGGGGTCCAAACTAGCTGATAACTTTTTGGCCTGGCTTTAGTGTCATTTTTAGAAAACACACGTTATTTTAATGGGATTTTTAAAAACTTCAAAAAAGCATTTTTCAATGAAATTTAGTTTGGTACATAATATGCACACTAGAAGCATTCTACAATATAGTCACCTTTGATAATTTAAAACACCTCCAAGATTAAAGGCATTATGGTAATGACCGCTTACAAGACGTTACTTGTATCATAATACCCGAAACAACTCATGTCACAGTTATTTTTATTTTCATGTCTATCCAAAAAAATTATACGCCATATACATAACGGACGAATCCGCGATATCAATGTTGTATTACGATTTACGTCTGATTTTTTGTTCAATTCAACGATGAATCAAATAAATATCATTATCGATAACTCCATGCTTCGTAAAAGCTTTGTGTACAAAAATTCCTTTTTTTTTTTATCATCCGCGTGTCTCGCTTGATTAAATTATAGTTACGTTATTATCTCTATAGCCAATCACGCCATGAATAATAGACTATTCGAAAATTACCATGTGTTTTAAATAAGACACTTTAACGTTGTTCGTCAGTGCTGCAAAAAAAAAAGCCTCGAAGAACAATCACCAACTGTTTTTTTTGCTATCGAGAGGGCCAATCAACACCGATTCGTCGAATCCTTTGAGGATCCGCACCACGTGGTGCATCCGAACGCCGACGGAAAATAAAAGCGAACAAAAACTCACCTCGCAGTGCCCTCGTAATCCTCAAAGTACTCCTCGTTGCTCTCGTCATCGTCAGGCTGGTCGCCCAGCACATCGTCCAGGTTCTCATAAGAATCCGAGTCGTCCTCCGCCTCGTCGTTCACCGCGGCGTCCTCCTCCTCCTCCTCCTCCTCCTCCTCCTCCTCCTCCTCCTCGAAATCGTCCTCCACGCCCTTCGGCACGTGCATCTCGAAGTGCTTCTTCAGCTTCATGTTTTCTTCAGCATGATTATTGCGATTAGTCGGCGGGCAATGTTTTCGTACAGTATTATTTTGTTAATCTGCGAACTTTTGCGCGAAAATCCTCGCGAGTTTTAACCAGCGACTAAATAAACCAAGATCGCGGGAGTTTGCGTATTACTGTGTACTTCTCCCATCGGTCGAGCGCGAGGATATTGATTGTGTTGTGTATCGGCGATGGCCCGTAACGAGCGCGCTCGATATAGTCTATCGCGCGGCGCTATAATTTCGATGAGAAATGTATTTAAAGTCTGCGGGGCGGAGAGAGGATCGAACTCCGTTTGCCTTTTCGCGCGTGGCTCGTTGGGATGCGGTTCGAGGAACGTCGTTGAAAAAATATGAATCTGAACAACGCTTCGATTTAATTATAGCACCTTGAACGGCTGACTGTGCAGGATTGGCTTTTTCCAACAACAAATAAACCGTATTGGATTCGAACTAGAAATACACGGCATAGCGCATGGACGCACGCTCGAACGAATAAGTTTCATTAGAATCGAGCAGGGATGAAATTCCGGCCGAGGGCTCGAACGCGAATGGCCGCTCGCGCGTTCAATCCGAGCGTATTTCCGAGTCCGGCGTCCCCCTCCTGTTCTCTCATACTTGGGCCCATCTCGTTCCCTCTCTCTATAATGTACAATACGGTCGAGCATCATCAGCCGAACTCCCGTAGTATTAGGTAAGATGTACCAGATTTGTACACATCTATAAGGTACACCGCTCAAGTCAGACATTCCTGCGTTGCAGTGCGTCGAGCTCGATAACCACTGTGGTACCGAGATCACAGCAGTCTATAAACGTTATACGATGATAGGTACTTGCGTATACGAACTAGGGTAGTGTGAAATCTTCGATCGAAATGTACGTAGATTCTTTTCTCGTCTACGTGTGCGGTATTGCGCATAGTATAAAATTAATGTAAATACAATTCGATGCGGACCTTTGGAAATTCGACCCGTAGAGACGAAAGTTGACTTGGAAAGATCGTACAAGATTTACCTCGGAAAAACGCTACTGCGTGCACACGTGTAACGTTAAAACCTACCTTTCAGATGTTTCGGGCAGCATACGAACTCCACGCCGGCGAACAGGGAGATGCCGCAGGGCAGGAGCATCGCGAAGCTCCGCAAGTTCATGTTGCGCTCGCGGCAGGTGTCGGCCGCTGTTGAGTTCCATCTGCGATCATAGAGCGACGTTGGTCGATAAAATATTCTTTTTTTTTTTTTCTATTCTTCATCGACACGTTTGTTCGAAAGGGCGGTAATATTTCGGCACAACGAGGCAAACAATTTCCATCACGCCCCCAGTGAGTGTACCATAACGAAGTGCTGCTTTTCTCTCCTTGTTCCAAGGGCAACGTACAACTTTCTCTCGCGGGAAAAAAGCACCTTCGCGTCTCGCAGGTAATTATTCAACCGATGTTCACGAGGATCTTGTTTATCATCCGTACAAAACACTTTTGCAACCAGTCGTTTTTCAGTTGGTCATGAAAACAATTATGTAAAAGTTGCTAGACAAAGACTTTCACAGTCATTCAGAGTCTCTTGATGCCTTTGAAGTTGTAAGACGATGTTCTAAACTTTAAATTAAACACGCTCCCTTATACATATTGTCCATCGTTCATCAGTTCAATTTTCAAAGTTATTTTCAGTAACTCGCGTGATACGATCAGATCGAATCAGGTGGAGATTAAATAAACCGCGTTTCCTTCACGATTCAAATAAAATAACAATTCGTTCATCCATTCAATTTTCCACTTTCTTCATTTCGGCCGGGAAGGACGCGTTCGAACGAAGGACGATGTGACAACGCGGCTGGGTGAGTTTTTTTTGTTATCTTTTCCTCGTCCATCGATTCCGCGCGTCCGTCCGTCGGTTTAATTAAAACGTGTCGAGGTCGAGGGGCCGCTGTAAAAGTTCGGCGCTGATAGCTATTATATTTTTCCTTCCTTTTTTTACGGCCAAGCTGTATACACGATACATTTGTGTATGTACATATACATACACGCCTGTGTTGGAGGAAAGAAGCCTGCGAGGCATGTATACACACACACACACAGGAACAGATGGGCTGGGATACAATACTGGCCTGAGGGCGCGTGTGCATGTTCGTAGGTCGTAAGTTTTCTTTTTTCGGAAGGGGACCGAGCGGAGGGAGGGGACGCGGGGCGCGACCCCAAGGATAATTAGTTCGGGAAGTGGGTTATTGACGGATCGGCTTTGTGTGCGCGACGTGGGTGGCTACGCGAAAAATGATGTATGGTTGTGAAAAAACGGAAGATTTGCTTTTTACTACACTCGCGCGATGAATCAGAAAAATCGGGGTCGCCTTGTTTTGAAATCGTAGATATGAGTTTTTCAAGAGTTGGAAACAGTTTCCTCTCTGTAGATTTTTGCCGCGGGGGATGGTCAGGAATCATTCATAAAAGAAAAGTTTCATAATTTTTTATTCACTCTTTTTACGAATTTTCGTTGAAATAGGTTAAATTTGATCAAATTCATTGGATTTCCCTATGAATTTTGATCCGAAAACTATTTATCTACTCAAAAGGAAACCTAATAGACGATTTTTGCATAAAATTTATGTACGTTCATTATCCATTTTTTAATAAACTAACATTTGACGTAAGTGAAATTTTTCTTAAAACTATGAAAAGATGCAGATTCAAAAATACTGTCAAGACCAAAATTGACGGGTGCCATTTAAAAAAAAATCTAACATTTAATCGGTCCTAACTTTCGATCTGGATATTATTTTTCAAACCAACAACTCTTACTTGAACGGTTCAACAACTCTTACGGTTCTTTTTTTTTTTTTTTTTTTCTTCATCACATAACACAGCAAAAAAAACCAGGCCTTCCGAAATCGTGGTTAAAAAAACAAAATTTGTACTCTTTCCAGAACAATAAAACGTACAGTTTTTGTGGAAATGCTCCTATCAGCGTGTACTGCAAAGGTAGTAGGGGAAAAAAAAAAAGTTGTCCCAATAACATGCAGAGGTCGCATCAGATGGAAAAAGCACTTGGTGCGATTGTTTTCAAACTAGGCATACTTAGTCCGTGAAAATAACAACATCACCTGAGTAAGTGATTATACATTTCCAACATTCGCGTCTCGCCGAACGACGGACACACTCATCACCGAGTTTTCCTTGCCTGGACGTTGAAGGTGTGCACTCTTTATTACTCGGTACACGTGTGCATGTAGCTATTTATAGAGCGAAAACAGCTTGCGCTGCTCTCTCTTTCTTGTATTTACACACACACGCACACATATACGTATGTACGCCGGCTTAATTTGATCTGGGGAGATCACCAGCGCACGCGAAACTCATCCGCGCCTGCAGTTTAGCCAAAGTTATCACAGCCCTACTGCTGTATAATACAATTCGTAAAACGTGTTGCAAAGTGCGAATTGCAGTTGGAAGTATTTACGGAGGACAGCTCGGTGTGGCAAATCTCGTCGCGCTATTACAAACTGGGTGAAGGGGATTTCATTTTTGGTCGAGTTATCAAATTACCTGTATGATTCCCAGCATTTGGTTTGGTTGTGCAGGTGATCGAACAGACAGCCCTCGGGAACCAGTAGAGCGTCGCTTTGGAACGGACCCTCTGAACGACAAAAACAACAGAATGCAGTTTTTTAACCTACTCATGGATTACCTGAAAATCCTTTTTTTTTTGTTTTCCGACAGAATCGCTTATTATGAATGACAATGATACACGTACGGTAAAAGTACAGTGTATATTATTATTATTATTTGTTTAACCAAGCAATTGTAAAATTAATAATCACAGAATTCAAATAGAGATCGGATTATAGGTCTTTGTCTGACCCGACTCGGCTGTTTCTACTTGATTTTGCAGACGAAGGACTTTCTTTGGTTTAACACTCAAATATTTATAATAAAAATATTGAAAACAGAAAACAAATAAAGAAATCAATAAGATACGCTTCTATTCGTGAATTGAAAAAAAAAAAATTCTAGTTCCCTTCAGGTTAGTTAAAAGCGCCATCGGTTTGTCACTATAAAACTGTGGAACATCAAAAAGAAACGATAGGACGTGCGCTGCATTGTTTTATTTCTGCGTGTAGTTTTTCAATCCACTGAATCACGAAATATCCAATCATCAATTCAAACAACGACCACAGTGTAGCTGTGCTAAAACGAGCGATCGTCAGCGATGACGACAGCCACCTTGATTTACGCAAAAGCCCCTGATGTATCTATTAGACTGAATCGATCGATTGTTATTCACGTCTCGATTCGTCATCCAAATCGTTACTCCGCAACAACAGGAACCGATAAAAGCCCCCTCAGCTTTACGCAAGAAACGATCAAAATAGAACCATCAAAACGTAAAAAAGGAAAAAGAAAGAAAAAAAAAAAACCAATGAAACACAACGCGGCGATCCCGAAACGAGTATAGCCTATTGTCCGACGACCCTTTTCTCCCGAGAATAGCATCACCAAGCCTCTCTATCTCTCCCCCTGCGCATTAATAATAGCCAATTACCGGGGCTACTCGCTAATTCGATTATAATCGATAATGGCACCGTCCCCCGCCCTCCCCCGAAAAAAGGGCCAACTTGT
>JAPYYV010014621.1:0-14907 GCA_030522625.1 Copidosoma aretas
TGCGAAGTATCGAACGGCGTGGGTTCAGCTCAGTCCAATTCTATAAATTTGGAAGTCAGATCGGTGCCCTACTTTACAGTAGAACCAGAGATAATTAATGCTTCCGAAGACGAGACTGTCGAATTCAAGTGTGAGGCAAGAGGTGCACCTGAGCCACAGATCAAATGGATTTATAATGGTAAGCCTATTTCCGAGGCACCGTACAATCCTAGAAGAAAAGTAACACCAAACTCTATTATAATTGAGAAATTATTGAAGAATGACACCGGTAACTACGGTTGTAACGCCACCAACTCTCTTGGATACGTCTACAAGGATGTCTACGTTAACGTTCAAGCTCTTGAGCCAGAAATACTTCAGCCACCAATGGATGAGGCTACTGTCGATGGGAAAACAATAAGACTGACCTGCCACGTCTTTGGTGCACCCAAGCCCGAAGTTAAGTGGTTGAGAAATGGCCAGGAACTTACTGGCGGAAGGTATACAATTTTGGAATCCGGTGATATAGAAATTGAAGATGTTTTGTTTTCTGATGCGGGAGAGTACCAATGTCATGCGTCTAATAAGCTAGGAAAAGTAAACGCTACAGGATTTTTGGCGGTCAAGGAACATACCAAAATTACGGACGTACCGGAAGATTACGAAGTTAAAGCAGGCGACATGGCAACGTTCAGGTAAATAGTCCTTTATTGTTTATGTATATTTATAAAATTGTCGTAAGTTGAAATGGTTGTTTTAAATTAATGTTACTGTCGTGATGAACAGATGTAATGCCGTAACGGATTCGACCTTGAAGCTGAAAATCGATTGGCTTAGCAAAGGAGAACCTATTATTTTCGGAGCCGAGCCACGTTTCGTAAAAACTAGTGATCATTCGCTAGTAATTACTAAAACGACAGAATTGGACTCGGGAACTTATACTTGTGTAGCACGCACCGATCTAGATGAAACCCACGCTCAGGCCACTCTTATCGTGCAAGATGTTCCAAACTCACCAACATTGCAAAGTGTCACTTGTGGAGCAAAGGAAGCGTATGTCAGTTGGATTCCTATGGGTGACAACCGATCTCCAATTCTTCGATACACCATCCAGTATAACACGTCTTTCACCCCTGATACTTGGGAAAATGCCAAGGATCACGTTCCGGCAACAGAACAGCGATACGCCATACAAATGAGCCCATGGGCTAACTATACCTTCCGCGTCATCGCTTGGAATAAAGTCGGTAAGGATTAAACAGAACCTTTGCGCTTTCTATAAAATCATAAAGACTTAATCTTGTGATAGTGATTAAAGACTAAACATATATTTTTTCAGGACCATCACAACCATCATCTCACAGCCAAGTTTGCACAACACTGCCTGATATTCCTTACAAAAATCCTGATAACGTCGCCGGCCGAGGAGATGATCCTCAAAATCTAATTGTTTTATGGACAGTAATGTCCCAAGTTGAACACCATGCACCAAAATTTATGTATCGAGTATACTACAAGCGAGATATTCCAGGAGAAAAGTGGTCCATTGAAGATGTTCACAATTGGAAACAGAACACGTTAAAAGTTAATAACCAACCGACTTATCAAAGGTACAGAATAAAAGTCGCTGCTATCAACGAAAAAGGAGAGTGCAGAGTACAGCCGGAAGAAATTATTGGCTATTCCGGAGAAGATGGTAAATTCAAAAAATCAATCAAGTTTTGGTTTCATTTAACTTTTTTTCAAATATTTTGTTTTAGTTCCCTTACAAGCCCCAGGAAACTTCTCATTAGTAGAAGTGAGATCAAGTACTACAGCTCTCTTACAATGGACTCCAGTTCCACCGGAATCGGTCAAGGGCGAGTTAAAAGGATACAAGATTCAAACTTGGACAGAAGCAGATGGAAAGGATTCCATGAGAGAATATAATGTACAAGGTGGCAATAAGACGTACGCATTGGTCAATAACTTTAAACCTTTTAGTGTGAATTTCGTTAAAATAAGAATTTACAACGGAAGGTAAGGTGCTAAACTCTTTTTTTTAAGAAGAATTAAAAACATATCACAAAGCTCATCATTTCATTATTTACAGATACAATGGTCCTCACTCCGAGGTATTAAGTTTCAAAACTCCAGAAGGTGTTCCGGGAACAGTCATGGATTTACAAGCTCACCCAATTGGTTCAACAGCTATGTTGATAAAATGGAGTAAACCCATCGAAATAAACGGCATCTTGACAGGGTACAGGATATCCTATCAGTTAATTAATGGTTCTAAAATAGGAAATGAAATGGAGAGGCATCCACAAATAACAGATCCCGAAGCTTTAAGTGCAATCCTACCATCTCTAACCCCCAAGACAAAATACCGAATAAGTATTCGTGCGACAACGAGAGCTGGGCCCGGAGAACCGTAAGTTTATCTTAGTACTTTACAATATACGCATGTCAATCATCTACTTTGAGACTGGAGACTGTTAATCATTCTGCAGTTCGAATCAATTTCATAATTCAACGCCACTCACTAAAGAGCTGGCATGTACCTGTTACTGCTAACTTTTCCAACAAAGTCTTGATCACGTTTTGAAAATTACATATATGACAAGTTACAGCATTCAAATTTAGTTACATTAAACGGCAAAATTTTAGTGCTTACGAAGAGTAATTCATGTAAATAAAAAAAACTAGCTTGAAAAAAAGTGATCTACACAATGGCTCAAATGGAACTAAAAATGTACATGATCTTTTGAATGCTAAAAGCGTTTGGAAGGCTATCAATGAAAAAATTAGACTGCATGCTTATTCACAAATGTTCACAGGTTCTTTGTTGAAAAAAGTACGCCTTTATCGAAACGTCCAGATGTACCAACATTTTCGTGGATAAATATTTTAAAAGAAAGTGGTCTATCGAACGTCAGGATTATGTGGGATCAAAAAACAGATGGTTTCGCAGGGAGCTACTTCTTTGTTAAATACCGCTTGAAAGGAGAAACCATCGATGTGATCACAAAACCTGAAAAATTAACCAATGAGATTGAGGTACAGAATTGATAATTTTTTTGTTTAGTTAATAACCATCATAATTGTAATGCATTTTATTTAATACATAGATTCGAGGACTTGAGAGCGGGCGCACGTACGTTATGTCGATCGTAGCTGTTGATGGGAATTACTTGACGGAAAGTATTCCTCAAGAAGTTGAAACAAGTAATGAAGGCCCAATCATTGAAGCACAACAAAACGTAGCAACAGCTGGCTGGTTCATTGGTGAATATGACTTGGTATAACAAAGTAAAGGAAAATCAATTTGAAAAAATTCTTATTAAAAAAAATTATAGGTATGATGACGGCCATCATAATTCTACTTTTAATTCTCATCATTGTGTGTGCGATCAAGCGCAACCGAGGTGGCAAGTATGCAGTTCACGAAAGGGAGCTCGCAGCGGGTCGAGGAGACTTTCCTGACGAAGGTGGTTTCCACGAGTACTCGCAACCACTAGATAGCAAGTCTGGTGGTGGCAGGACATCAATGGCTTCGTCCCATCACGACAAGAATCCAGAGTCTGACACGGACTCGATGGCGGAGTACGGAGAAGGCGATACGGGTATAGTCTTACCTATATTGGTTACTTTGAGCTGCCTTAGAGAATACTGTTACCCTTAGATCATTAACATCTCTATAAATGTTTGTTGACTTTTTATTAATTTAACTGATACAAAAATGAATTCACCCATGAGCTTGATTTGTCGATTGAATGCCATTTACACACGTCATTGTTTCATTGTTTTACCCAAACTTTCACTCAAATCTACAGCTCGATATCACATTTGTTCTTTTTTTTAATTCATCATTCAGTTAAACGACATCCATCCTACCTATTTTGTTTTTTTTTGTTGCTCGATTTTTACATAGAAGGTATGAACGAGGATGGCTCATTCATTGGTCAGTATGGTCGGCACCGGAAACAACCACCAAATTCACAAGCGCTTGCTACGCTTGTCTAAGGTAAGTGTCAACGCACTCTTCAGTTTTTGTTTGTACATGTACATACATACATACATACACACATGTACGCAGTTACAATCTGAGCCGTTCTGTCGAAACATTTTTTTTAAGTTTGAGGTATTACAGGTAGTTTTATGAATTATATCAATCTCGATACGGTCATCAGTAATAATAGGAATGTAATAGTGATATATCGTTAAGGTATTCCATACCTGATTCGTAAGTCATAAACACGACTTCAGTCTAGAATACAAAGGTTGACTATAATATTATTTAAATTCAGACTTGTAGATATCTAGTTTCTCATGAGTTCGTTTGCAGTAAGAACTAAAATATCGTAACATTTAGTGAGAATACTTATTTGATAGTTCATAGCCATGATGAAATATGGGAATCGAGGGTTTATATTTTATACTACTATGATTCCTTGAACTAAAAAAATATTTCTATAGTTCAATTGTAACAGAGTATGTATACTTCTGCTATTTGATTTTCAAGACATTTTAAAGTCACGCATTCCACGCTCAAAAAAAAAAAAAAAGAAAACAACACGTGCAAATCTTTCGTTTTAGTTGCATTCAATCATAATGAAAACTTTTACAATAAATTTTGACATTCACTGAAGACAAAACTTTCAACACAAAACTACACTGTCACTTAATACCTGTTAATTTTTAATAAGCAAACAGCTTTAAAATGTTCGAGTCCTTAAAATATCTCCAGTGATAATAAGTATGATAAAAGTTTTTATACATATATTGATGTTTCTTTGTAAAATTGATCTTAAAATATTGCAGGAATTTGATACAAAAAAAATTTCTGCAATAAAATAGTGAGTTTATAATTTGAATCCATCATCTAACATAAATAATTTGTTGCATTGATCAGCAGCGCGTTTCACGGAAGATGGATCCTTCATTGGCCAATACGGACCAAAAGGTAGACCGATTCCAGTTGAGGAAATTCCACCGCCGATACCAACTGGCTCGACAGCTACTTACGTGTAACCCCGCACACATCAACTATGATACAACTTGCGCGTGGCGCAACGTCTACTCTTTTACTGAAAATTATACATACCAAATTCGTATTTAGAATTGTTCAACATCTTTCTCATTATTAGACACTCATCGGTACTTCAGTATATCATTTCAAAGGAGGAATAAATAATCATTTCATAAGCGACCTCATTTTCAGATGGTTCATAGTCTAAATTGAACACCCTTTTGATATTCAGAGAGATATATAAGTATCTAGGTCGCTAGATAGAGCAAAAGCACACGGGTAAAAATTGCGAGTTTTAAGAATAAGATCAAAAAATCATCGCTTCATATGTATATTTATAAGTGCGCGTTGCGTAGCTTTTTCATCTGACAGTTTTCAGAGAAGAGATCTTTAGCATTTTGATTTGTATCTGGGTTGCATTAGTAAAACCTAAAGATTCAGTCTGTTTTGAGTAGCATGCAAGCCTACAGATACTAAGGCGGTGTTTTATTCGTCATTATTTTTCAAAGAAAGTATATTCCGGCTTTTGCCAGCGGAATTATTGCCTGCTTATTACAGGGTACAAGTTATGTTTAAATTGTTTCAAATTGATTAGAAAGTATACAATTCATACATTGTTTTAAAGTTGCTTACGTAGTAATAATGAAAAAAAAGATAATTGGTTGTTTGTAGAGAGCATTAATGGATATTTTAATTCAAAGTATATTCTTGCGTTGCCAGAGTTCATCAAGTCAGAGAGTAAAATCAGTCTTTCTAATAAAACACGATTACCTGCAAATCTGTCGGACGTTTACTAAGTGTAAAGTTCATTGATAAACGTCAGACATTCGACTGAAGTTTTTTAAAACCCTTAATAGCCAAGAAAATACTACGCTAAGCTCAACTATGATACTTCTAATGATAATTAAAATATGATACGATGTATCAAATTTTTACTCTGTAGGCAGTGGGCCAAACGAAATATAAAAATTTGAACGCATTACAAAATATAAAGATAATAAATGAGAGTTCATCGAATGTTATAGTTGTAAATGACCGTACTTTCAAACTTTGTTTTTTACAAGGTGTGATAGTACTATGAAGAAAAATATGAATTATAAAAAATTAATTATTGATGATATTATATTAAAAAAAAAAGATTATTGTAAATGCACTGTAGTAGTTAATCGTGAACACAGGGCTTCTAAACGTTGCTATTTGTACGTGAAACGCGCTTTAGCTGGAGGAAAGAGAAGAGTACAATTAATTTATGTGAACTTTTTTATCTTTATTATTTTTATAAAATATTTAAATTAACTTTTTCTGAAATCGTTTACTTTTAACAACAGTGAATTTATAAATATATATATAGTGCTATTATTTAATATATCAAAAAAACCCATCAAATATGTATAGAGAAATTCAAATTATATTATATAAATTTTCAATTATAATGTGGGCATCTTTGAAGGCATCCACAAAAAGAAAGTCATGAATGAAGCAGCTATACAAAAATGTAATTTATAAAAATTAATTTATCTAGCAATAGCCGCTATTATTAAAGTATTACATTTCTAGAGAAATGGTATCGCTCTTTTGAATAAAAGCAAACTATACCTTCGTTCGATACTCAAGAAAAATTCCCGCACACATTTTACTTAAAGCTTGACTGTCATTAATGTATTGATAAGAAATTTATCATTTTTACAAATTTACAAACTGTTATCTCGCACACTGAGGTCATAAAAAATTTTATCGATTAGTGAATATAACTTTTTTCGCCATTAAACAAATTTTTAGAACCGTTTACTGATGTGTTCAAATTTGAATGACATACTTAGAAAACATTATTTTCAAATGGTATAGATCTTGTCGTTTATGAGCGTCGTTGAATCTCTGTTAGGAATAGAGCGTTAACTACACGCAATTTACTTTCCTTCGTATAAACTTCCAGTATTCTCCTATGAGTGATCAACGATGAATTTTGATAAATTTTAAAAACGAAGCTTTTAATTTCATATTTCCATTCCTAATAACTTTTCGTGATTACTTTTAAGTCTTAATATGCATCTATTGATTTATTTTCGCGTAGAATGTCTTATGAATTTTACAGTACAAATTGAAACTGAACAAAAAATGAAAAAATTATAGTAGTAGTAACAAATAGTACACAAATATGGTAAAATGAATAAGAACAATATCAATTATATCTTTTGGTCAAAGAATCATCAAAGAAAAGAAAATGTAAAGAAAGTATATGTAAAAAATGGAAAAAGAGGAAAAGAGAATAAAGCCATCGACTTAACGCACGCTTGCGAATGAAATAACTATATTAATGCTGAGTATGTTCTCTCTCATTTATTTTGTTAAATATCATCTTCATGTTAAATTGAGAGAAGGCTAAGGACTGATTATGGTCGAAAAATTGAAAAAAAAAACAAAAAAAAAACAAAAAAAAAAAACATTGAACTTGGTAAATTATTTGGTGTATAATTATTTACAAAAAAAAAAGATAAAAATTTTAACAATGTTTATAGTTCCTAACGGTATCTTATTTCATTTATGAATAGATTTACCTGATAATTTAGTTGGTCAATGTGATGAATAAAAATGAATGCAAGTAATACGTCAAGATGAAGAAGTCGCAGAATTTATTGTGTATCAGTTACAAAAAATTTCAAAGAATTTTTAAAATTGATCAAGTAGACAGTTCATCCTTTGCAATCTCTCGATCAAGAAATAATGTCATTCCTATACATATGATTTATCAACGTAAATGTTAAACGTACTCATCGCGTTTTTCACTTGTACATTATTCTTGTTAGTATTTAAGAGCTCGACATGTTGTTTCACTACAATCGTCGACCGGTTGCTCAACTTTTACTTTTGCTTACGTTGACGAGTTAAATTTAAAAGGTGGAGCAACCGATCGGCGACAAGCACATAATTAAGTCGATAATTTTTCTACTCCGTAATAGAAAGGAAGATTTAAAAAATGAACAATATTATACATTGTACTAATGAATAGGTGGACGCGCCTTTCAATCTCTTAAAAAACTGCCGCTTTTTTGTATGAGTGTAAAAAATAATTGTATTGTGAATGTATGTGCACCTTCATACAGATCCACGAGATTGCATACATACACAGAAGACATACCGACAAAATAAGACGTGATCAATCATGAGTAGTTGGTTTTACGCAATTTTTCAGAGCCCTCTAAACCGTTGTAAGGATATTTTATTGTAATTATATTAAGTTTTTATCTTTACAAAAGTTTGTAAATTTTTTAAATTTATTTATCATACATTCCTCTTTACTGTTATTGAAAAAGTCGAATAAAAGCTTTGAAAGCTCGTAATATTAACTCATCAACGATATAACTTACTTTTTTATGGAACAGAAATTCAAGCCTTCGAGAAATATTATTACATTTAAGAATTTTTATTGAAATTTTTCATCAGTTTTTGATGCTTTACATATTCTAATGATAAAATGAGAGAATAAAATTTGTAAAAAGCACAGGTATAATGTCGAATTTGATTGACGTTGATGAAAGAAAGAAAACTTTCTTTTTAACTTTTTTTATACTATTTCAAAAAATAGTATGTTTTTTTTTAGTGCACGTGCATAAGCTTATGATGATTATAATTATAATATCAAGTAGTCTAAATATTTTCGAATAAAAAGTTTAAAATATATTAATCCGCTCTCTACAGTTAAATACAGTGGAAGCATACAAACCAAGAGAGAACAATAAAAAGAAGATGCGCCTGTCTCTAATCGACTGCAACCTCTCAAATTTTTGTTCAGTCGGTCGAATAGTATTCTAAACTGGAAAGGGTAAGGTCTGACTAAAATACGAAAAAAAAATCAATAGCCATGGGGGAACGAGATTTTGTGTAAATAACGTGCACGATCAAAAAAAAAGAAAATTAAAAAAAAAAGATGTCCAAAAAGTAGGGTATAAAACATCAGTAGAAATATCTCCTGCAGCTCTCTTTTTCTCTCTCCCTTTTCTCTTACCCCTCTTTCTCCCTCTCTCGTCTACCGCGGATTGAATCCTAATGGAAGGTTCAAAGTGCTACTCTCTTTATGTCTGATTGAATGTTCTCTTATAATGAGTTAAAATCTGCCCCCTCTCAAATAATATAATTCTCTGGAAGCGAGAAAAAATGTTCTGAAAATATTCAAAAAAAAGTATGAATCGTGGTTGAGCTCATCAAGAAGTAAACAAAATTTCTTTGACAAATTTTGATACAGTGCATAGAGAGTTAGTTGGTATCAGTGCTGCTTACTGCTGTATATACATACATACATGATGCGAGCATCATCTGCACCATCATATATATGTATAGCTGTATGGTAAAAAAATGATACGACCCATACTCCACGGAATATCTCGAATTTTTCATTTCGTTACTCCATAAGAGGCTGTACGTTATGTGCAAACTTTGAGAGGAAAAAGCTCAAAATTTTCTACGGCTAAGGGGCTAAATAAGGACACCGTTGGAATCAGCAGGTTCTCATTCATCCAAAAAATCGCACCTGACCTCTTAACTCCTCCCGCTGGAGCCCCCTTAATGTTTACATTGTGAAATGAACCGACAAGAAACTGTCCCAAGCGCTTGCTACCTCTTATATCAATGTTGTTCAACCTCTCTGAAGTTAGCATGGCAAAAATAGCAGGCAAACAAATGAAGTATAGGATAATTAGCCGTAAATTAACCGCAAATTAAACGTAAAAGCAAATTACTATTTTTTCCATGCTAACTTCAGAGAGGTTGTTGTTCAGTAATTATAAACTTTCAATAGCATAATCATCATTTTTCGTGCTTAATTCAGTTGAAGATTTGCATAAGATTTGTGTAAGATATCTTGCGTATTCCCATTGCAGCAAACTCATGTAATTTAATACTTTACGAAATTTTTCTTGAGACAGAAACTTTTCGTGAAAAATACATTAAACTTACGTTGACGTTGCTCCCAAGGCTCGTTTACTTTCGCCCGCGGTGTACACTTTTACGATATTACACATTTCTTTTGGGCAAAGTATGGTACGAAGCTACTGATTGCACTGCAATCGGTGTAGCAATCCCAACTTACCGGTATTTATAGACATCAACAATTATTTGTCAAATTTCATCTCTGATAATTTATAAAATATAGTTAAACTAAAAGGGTGGGATAACTCGGGATACCTGACAGTAGCGAGACTTTTTCTGCATGTGTGGTAAACATATATAATAATTTCTTGACCTACCTCGACTCAAAATAGTATACTTTACTCTCTCGGACGAAAGCGAGAGTGCTATTTTAAGACGAGGCAGGCCAAAAAATAGTACATATGCACCACGGCCGGAAGTAAATTAGACCGCATGTTTGATACCTTCGACTGGGCCTCGGGTGGCAATATTATGCATGCGATCTAAGACATTTATTTTTCTGCCCTAGGTGCATAATGTATAGTATATTTATTTGTCATAAGTGACAGACAACTAAGATATTTTGATACTTTTTAGTTGCAGGACTATCCAAATAATTCTAAATACGCTCAAGTTTCAATATTAAAATCTGTAAAGTTTCTAGACCTAAGGCTGTACAAATTGTATCAATTAAAATAATTTTTTATACTCCGACTTTCTCCGCTATCTTCAGATAAGTACCAACTTTGAAAATAATGTAACTTATCAGTATCAGTAGCTATTTTAAAACATTACGAGACTTTAACCTGATAACATCATGAGCTTTTAGCCTATTAAAACGCTTTTCCTTTCCTCGCTTTTTTTCTAGTGTTGTCTCTTTTTTACAAATGCATACATATATTTGCTTTTTATTTCGTAACTTTCTAAAACTCAAGATCGTGTGTAGAGCTATATTCTTTGTTTAATCTCTCTTAAAAAATATAAATAATTTCACTAGACTAGTCCTAAGAAAAGTATCGTAAAGTTACTGAAATATCGCGACGAATTAATCAGGGAAGAAAGATGAGGTTCACGCAATATATTGTTGCCATGCTTGTTATGTATGCATCAGCCTTAAAATGTAAGTATAATTACATGGAGTATGATTACATTACATTACTAGCATTTTTAAGTAAAATTGTAATTGTATTTGGTTTTTAAAAGTTTGACAAAATTTTATTTTAAAATATACTCTCAATAAAATTTACCATCACGCGCATTAAATTTACCATAAATCGTTTTGTAAACTTAATTTATATAAAGTGAAGAATATTTCCATTATTTTGACTTTTTGTTGCAAGATCGATGGATATATATTAGATGACAGTCGATAAGAATTCTAGAAGTTGCCAAAGCATAGTTAATTCAAGTGATAGTAAACGATTTCGTAACCTTTCATAACCTATAGAGTGTTGCACGCTTTGCGTCTAAATGATTATACAATAAAAGCGAAAGTTTTTTCTTATTCAAATAAAAAATTATTTATTACTGAACAAAAATTGTAACTGCACACTTTCATAACATTGAATTTTTTGTTGACTATTTGTCACACCTTCAGTTATGGCGAATTTCAGCGCAACTGATTTGAAATTTATCATCCTACTCGTTAGATATTTTTTCTTTACACTTGACAATGTGCATCACAGTAAAAAAATTGTTAGTTATTTTACTAGATTTAATCTAGGTCGGATTTCTTACAAGATTAAATGTAGTACATTTACTACTCCGATTGTAATAATACACTTCGTCGTCTGCTATGTCCTTTATGGTGGTTTTTTCTTTCACTTAAGTTAATTAAATAAATTAGCGACAAAAGGACAATGTTAAAATCATTTCTACGTTTAACTTCTCTTATAGACTTGCAAAGGTTTTTCCGAATGCATGAGACGGGCTTAACACTTTACCAACGGAATTGTAAATTTACTACATTCATTCTACCAAAGACGCTACTAGCGCTTACTACATTTAATCTGGGTCGGATCCATATTCAAGAAGAAATGTAGTAAAATTGCAAATCGTTTGTAAATGTACTAGATTGTAATACGCACTTCTACTAACTTAAATCTTCATTTGCATTCCTTTGATTGCAATATCGAACTAGTATTTTTGAAGTTGATTTGGATTGTAACGCGTATATTTTTACGTCAACACGTTATATTATCGGTAAAATCGCACATGAGACCTTCATTGAAGTTCAGCATCATTGAACACCTATCAACGCAGGCTTGCAGTGTTCAGATATTCATCAGCTTTTGCATTTGACTCAGTTTCTATGTATATTTCTCCATTAAAAGTGTCTGGTTGTTAAAAAAAAATAAATTATCAGATAAAACAAGAGACGGACAACACATTTTAAGTTTATCAGCTTCTTAACATATTATTTAATACTTTGAGGCGTTCTATGTAGCTACTAATGGAAATTTAATAGCATAAAGTAGAACAATATCATTGGCTAGTGTATCTACTATGGTGCGCTTGAGTTTAAAGTTTTCACGGATATAATATAATATTTAGTCAATGGTATTTTTCTGCTTTCCACCTTTTTCTTATCACATCGTAAGTAGTCCCAATGGGTCAACGTCTCTTCAGAAAAGTACTACCAAAATTATGAAAAGAGGGGCTAAAACGGGCGCCACTTCTCATGATTTTTCTATTGCATATTAAGGTTCAAAATTTAAAAAATATCTTATTTTCAAATAAACATTGTTGTATAAGACGAATACTGATTTTAAAAAAATTTTCACACTGCTTTAAAGAGAGAAGCCAAAGTTGAGAGCTACTTGGAGCTTGAAATATCATAAAACTTAAGTAGACATAGTACTAAGGTAGTAGGCAAGCTCCTTAATGGGGCGTTCCAAATGGTACTGTATCATATGCATCGGGATTTTGGTATTTACTAACTTATAGCTATCCTACACCTTTTATGCACAATTCATTTGCAATATAAATCATAGAATATTATGCATATAATTTGAACGAATTGTTAGCAGGGTTCAAAAACTACTAACGATTTTACATCTAATTCTACTTTGCGATCGCTCAATTTATATGGATTATTTTTTTATTGCCACTCCGCATAAGCCTCAGGCATAATCTCGGTTGAATAAAGAATTATGTGAGAAGTGCACGTAAAAATCAACCAAATTATTAGAAATTAAATAACGATTTAGACATTATTTGTAAAAATAATCTTATTGATCAGGACAGTAAGTTACATTTTTTAAGGGCCATCACCACCAAAGATAATAAATCAACCTCAGGTGGACGTAATCAGGTTTTACGTAAACATGAGACACCAAAATAAGACTCCACTTCGAATTGTATGTGAGGCTGAGGGAGAACCAACACCCGAGTATGTATTCTAAGATTTTTTTACATTTTTATTTTACGTTTCCAATATTTTAATTTCTCTTTGCTCAGGAAAATAAATGTATGCATTTGAATATTAAATCGATACAGAAGAAAAAGGAGCAAGTCTGTATTACGCTTATCGTGAATAAATTGTCAGTCGTCTAAATCGATGCCTTCGTCTCGATAAATAATTCGTTTAAAAATTTCACTTTCTCAAAAATATAACTACACTTAATCCAACAAATATTAATTCTAGGGTGTTCTCACAGCTTCTTGCAGTAGGCTTCTTCTCTATCTTTTGACAAGTATTGGATCGGAATGCATTTAACTTGTCAATAATTGATAAAAATTATACATACATATATGTATATATAATATTTCACCAAAGATGGATTGACACAACAAAACGGAGCATTAATTAAAATGGGTTTAGCGATTTTTAATTACTAATGACTTGGTTAGACTTTCGAATATATTTGTCTTTATTATAATTCAGTTTTAATTTGTTTTTAATCGCGTATATTCCAGCATATTATTTAACGATGAATTATCACATCAACATTACCAAAAACATCAAAGATGACCCTTTTTTAGATCATTGTATGAGTTCTGATCATTTTTATTTAAGTTTTGATGACAAAAATGGCATGTTTGCAAACACACGTCAATGTAATTTTTTTCAGATTTTTCTCAAAAAATCTTTTGTACAGGAGATACATTTTTTTTTTCATAATAGACCAGTTTGACGAGTAAATAATTAACGATGAAAAAGTTACGCATTTCTATTCAACTATATTTGAAATTTAAAAAAATGAATATTTTTTCAGACATAAAGTAGAAAAACAGAGCTTGAGAAAGCTTTGTGCCAATAAATTGGCAGAAGATAATATATTAAAAAGAAAAAAATAATACTTATATGTTTACGTATTCTCTGTAAAATTTACAGATATCACTGGACCAAAAATGGACAAGACTTCAATTGGCAGGCATATGCTGGTCGCATTTTACAACAACCGAATCAAGGTTCTCTCGACTTCTTGTTGTCTCAAGATGAAGACGATGGGCAGTACCAGTGTTTTGCCAGCTCTAAATTAGGCACGTCAATGTCGAACTCAGTTTTTTTGCGTAAGATGGAAATTCTAAATCTTACTGAACATGTCCTCGAAACTGTATTTGTGATCGAAGGACGACCTCTTAACCTTACTTGTCAGTTGCCGTACAATACCTGGCACGTTGAAAATAAAAATGGATTAAACATAATTAAAAACTCACATATAACCTCCGATCATCTTGGTAACTTATGGTTCAGTAGTGTCACAAAGAGTGATGCTAGTGATGCAAGTTTGGATTCTAAATATATATGTGTATGGCAAGCTGATCATGAACTTAAAATTGGCAAATCCTTCCATTTGAATGTCATCCCAGTGATATTAAATGGCAGTTTACATAAGCACGAGCCGGTTAAACAGTACGTCAGCCGTAAGAATGAGGTGGCGCACCGGGGTAAGAAAATCGAGCTATTTTGTATCTATGGTGGAACACCACTACCCTTAACCACGTGGTATAAAAACGGCCAGAAGCTACAACCAAACGATCGAGTGACGGAGGGAAATTACGGAAAGACA
>JAPYYV010014622.1:0-14893 GCA_030522625.1 Copidosoma aretas
CGTAATCGATTGGTACTCGAAAAATTATTGTAGCTTGCTTAGTTTTTACGTAAATCAAAATACAATTTATCGTAGCACCCGAAACGATTTTTATTAATTCAAAAAAAAAAAAATTGATGCACAATTAAACTAAAAACATATTTATAACGCGCAAACGAAGCACAATTTAATGGCTAACTGTGTTTTGTCCAATTATTTATCCCGGGTGCCCAGTTCACGGAGGTTTGGAGATGGGAGGTGTTTACGCAGGGCCTTCGTCGTGTACCGCCGGAAAAATCGAAAGCTGTAGAGTGCACGATTAAATTTCTTAATGACGGCAAAATCATATGGCTGCTACGTGAACTTAGATCCAGAACGACTCTAAGACTCGTGACAGTGTCGAAAAACTGTATAGAGACGCCCCCCTTCCCTTGATCAACGCGCGGAAGGCCGCTGGTGCAGAGCTTGTTAATCGCTCTATCAGTGTTGAATGTAATGGCTTGCATCTTTACAGCATTGAGTCGGAGAGAAGCACCCACCACCCAATCCACAACCACCCTCGCAGCTCCCTTAAGCATAACTAATCCGATCGCAAGTGCATTCTTGGGCACATCGTAATATAGTTAGAGGTCTTCTGCATACATGATGTGCCTGACCCTCCACAGGAGCGAGAACACACAGGGCGCCCAAACTTACTATTTTTGTTCAAAATAATCTAGAGATGACAATTTTTGACCGATTTAAAAAACTTTTTTTTTATTTTCAAGGTAAGATGATTTGGAAGACATCTGTTCGAGCCAGTTTTTGATTTTTGTCCTCAAATGTATTTGTTCTAACCTCTAATGTTAAAAATAGTCAAAACCTGCTAAATTTCACATTAATATCAATGGATAAGTCTCTTTTAACGGAAAAAATTGGGCATAAATAATTTTATAAGATATTTTAAGATAGTTTATGACAAATGCATCATAATAATAGAATTCAAGATAGTGGATCCAATATGGCGGATAGAAATCTGATAGTGCCCAAATCTCGACGAAAATTCATTTGTGGGGGTTTTGGAGGCCGCTGATTACGAATCTGTGATCACAATATGCAAATTTATATCTTCGGATCCTATATGACGGACCGAAATCTAATGAAGTGCCCATATCTCGATAAAACTCACACTTAGGGGTTATTAAGATACCTGATTACTGATCCGTGGTACAATTAAAAAATTCAATATGGCTGATGGTAACAATCAATAACGAACATTTTTTTATACATAATTGCATAATCTCAAAAAAAATTTCGGGATCCTTTCAAGTTAGGTTTACTTTAAAACTATTACAATACGTACAAGATTGTATACTTCATGTTATTATACAACTTACGAGAGTAAATATGAAAATATAATTTTCACTGTTGCTTGTCTATAATGAAGAAAATCGTTTCGTGTTCATTTATATTGAGGGTATATCGATTAATATAGACATTTAGTGAGTCTGTAGATGTCTTCTATATTGCATAAGTCATATTCAAGTTTTTAATTGTGACCGCAGATTAGTAATCAGCTATCTGAATAACCCCCAAGTATGAGTTTTTTCGAGATTTGGGTATTTGATCATATTTTTGTCCGCCATATTAAATTTACAAATTGTGATCCCGGATTGATAATCAGCGCCTTTGGAAACCCCCAAGTAAAAATTTTTTGTCGAGATTCGGGCACTCTATCAGATTTTGGTCCACCATATTGGTTCAGCCATCTTTTAAATTTGCAAATTGTAATCCTAGGTCCGTAATTAGCGACCTCAAAAACCCCCACAGACGAATTTTTGTCGAGATTTGGGCACTATCAGATTTTGACCCGCCATATTGAATCCGCCATTTTAAATTTCATTATCATGATGATGCATTTATCATAAACTATCTTAAAATATATTACAAAATTATTACTGATACATTTCGTCTTGTGAAAAGAGACTTATCTATTGGTATTTGTTGCGTATTAAGTGAGCTGTATGTCAAAACGCAGCACCGGCTGAGCAAAACGCTCCAGTCAGAACAGTCTGGAGATCTTTTCGAACGAAGAAAAATGTGACCGACACGGCGAATAAGTATTTTAGTAATACAAAATAAACAATGACTTTGTTTACTAAAGGAACAAAATATGTGACTGAAAATGGTTACAAAATAAGTGCGGATTTACGCTAACACGAGACGCTTGAAATTACGATAAGTGTGCTCGTAGTAGAACTGTCGTGTGATCTCGAGAATGTGTGTTGCTTGAGAACATAAGCGGAAGCAAGAGCCGTGCGTGTACGGCAAGTGTACAGCTAATTGCTAACGAGGAGAAGCGTTATTGATGCTAGCTTGATGCGGACTGATGTAATAATGTTGTATGATTGGCTACTCGAAGGGCAGCAGTACTTTTGGCTTTATATGTATATATAAATATTAATACATGATATTTATTCAGTAGGTGATACAAAGTCAACTACGTGTGTGTACGGCTTCGCAGGGAAGAGACGCAAGTTTGATTACATTCTAGAGAGATGCAATACAATGCTAGAAATACTAAGAAAGCATAAGATGTTTGTAAGTTTAATATATATAAATCACTGAAACTTTAGAAAAGACTAAATATATAGAAGTATAAAGTTCTTAAATAAACGGAAATCTTTATTTAAAACCTAAGTGGCTTGTAAATTAAATGGAAAGCAAGTCAATTTTGAACAATGACAATGTATAATTTAGCAGGTTTTGCTCATTTTTAACATTAGAGGTTAGGTAAAATTAATTTAGGGAAGAAAATCAGAAATCGGCTTTGACAGCTGTCGTCAAAAATATCTTACCTTGAAGATAGAAAAAAAGTTATTCAAATCTGTCAAAAATTATGGTCTCTAGATAATTTTGAACAAAAAAAGTCAGTTTGCGCCCACTGTGGAACATCACGTAAGTCGTTAGTGTACAGGCAATAAAACATGGGGCCCAGGACCGAGCCCTGGGGTACGCCAAAATCCGTGCCGATCCACAGGGAGTCACCGTCAGCGCGAGTCCTGGCAGTTAAAAAGGAGGCAATCTATAAGAGGGCGCTCCTAGAAAATCCCTGCCATCCTCATCTACTAAGAAGATGAGAGTGAGAAACAGTATCGAACGCATTACTGAAGTGGAACAAAAGTAACGTTACCCGCCCCCTGTCAGTATTAAAGCGTATATTATCAGTAAATTTTGGGAGCTCAGTCTGCATCGAATCGTTTCCTCTGAAGCCGGCCTGTAGGGGATCAAGGATTCCGTTCTGTGCTAGATACTCCAAGATTTTATTGTGTACAAATCACTCGAGTACCTTTGACAGCAAGCAGAGCAGGGAAATAGGTCTGAAGTCTTAGGCAAACGACAAAGCTGCACACTTATTCAAGGGCACTATGCACGCACACTTCCAGGTGGCTCAAAAGGAATATTCTCCAAAGGAGAAGCCGAGTAGCCTCACAAGACGGTGCCCAATAAAAAGTAGGACCTTAACCAGAACAAGATGCAGGATACTATCCTAGCTGCAAGCCTGCGATGTGAAGTGAAAAAAATCAAGAACGTCATTGAAATTAACTTCCTTGTAAGTCAAGCCCTCCTCACTCGCAGACCCGAAAACGCTGTTATGTTTGAGAGGATTTATATTGGTGGATATAAAGACCCCCGCAAAGTGCCGGTTAAACTTGTCAGGCTTGAAATCACCCAGACCCTTTCTCTTTACAGGAAGCAGCCCTGGGCTTCTCACCATATATTATTAGTACCGTCCACCTCATTGATCTTACCCTGATCAAATTGTCGGTGAAAACCGTGGTGAGCACATCAGCCTAATCGGAAAGGCGCTAAAAATTACGTAGATATCCCGTTTTGTTAATGCGCTTAATCGTCTGGACGTAGCATCGTGCCTACGGTAGTGTTGCTGTAGTTTGTCACCAATCTTTGGCTCCCGTCTCTTGCGTTGGATAACGCGTTTCAGAGACGCCAATAAATGTATAGCCTTATTAAGATTGGCGACAAAATACTGCAACACACTGTCTGGGCTAGCCACTGTCTCGTACATGGGCCCCCAATCGCAGTCGTTTAGAAACCCACATAAATTATCCACTGTTATGTCTAGCGAAACATCAATAATATGATGGCAGCCGGGAAAGCTGGCCGGGAAGTTGTTCATGTTAAGTATTTCGTCGTTGTCGTCCAACAGTATCACGTCGATCCAAGTCTCAACTTAAAGTCTTCGCAATTTGAAAGCAAATCCGCGTTTAAGGAGGTTCGGGAGTATCATTCAGAAGTGCACTATAACATGACTTAAAATTTTTCTTACTTAACCTTGAAACAATCCTTCATTCGTAGGTATGATTTTTTTAATATCTTTGCATTTTTCAAAAATATTTGATTATGTAAACAACAAATCAAGGGTACGTTCCATAAGAGCCTATGTTATCAAACTCATTAATATTCTTTTCAAAATGACCTATAACTATTATTGAAAAAATTCATACAAGTTCTACGTATTCCAGACTATCTACATTTTACTGCATTTTATTATTTCTCCCGAACCTCCTTAAATCACCCATTCTTATTTTACGATTGTAGTTAAAGCAGTGTGTACCGAGCTTATCTACAAACTTATTTTCAACGAGTTTATTATCGGTTTTATTGTTTTTTTCACGTTTTGTTTTAGTTGTGACATTGTTATTATTGGCTATGTTTTTGGTCATGTCACCGTTATTTACCTTGTTTTTGCTTTTGCAATTGTTATTGTTATTGTTATTATTTGCCAAGAACGGAACATGTGGCCCCCGATACACGACACATGCGAAAATTGGCACCGAATTGCCTTTTTGCAACTCGCACATTAAATATTCTAGTATACCGGGCTTGCGATTTACAGTAGTGTCGGAGGCAGCCAGGATCATGACCTTGTAGGCCTCGTGCACATGAAATGCAACCCTGACACCATTCACGTTCTGATCCTGCCTAATTAAGTTGTATCTCTGAATTTCAACAATATGGTCTCCTACAGTCTATCTTAGCCATGTCTCGACAATCTCATAGATGTGGTAAGATGGATTCGCCTTCAGAAATTGCTTTGTTTCTGCTATGTGAACTCAAAGTGAATTTATATCATTGAAGTCGAATCGAGCCATTTCTTCAAGATCGTCTAGCTCCTAATGCCAATTTTTTCTCTTGTTACTATTGACATTATTGAAGCAAAACTTCTTAAGTCGCGTTGTGCACTTCCGGGAGACAGCATTGGACGAAAATAAAAAATTTTCGGCTGCGGTTACAGCGGTGCGACAGACTTTTCCATCAAAATTGTAAGGAAAAAAAAAAAAAAAAAAAATTCTCCGCCGAGAATCGAGCCGGCGCGGGCGCACAGCGCACAGTAGAACCAAATCCGAGAAAGATGGCCAAACGTCGAAAACAAAAATTTCTAGTTGCGTTTTTTTTCTGTGAGGTTGGCTCAAGTGATACCCACAGCGGCCGAAACCGTGTATAGTGGCATCCTTTTCCCCTAATCTGTTCAAAATCTCAGTGAAAACGTGATCTTTGTCCGCGCAGTATGCTACAGTAACGTGTTCAGAAATCACATGCTTGTGTTACAAACCACGTGTAACCATTAAGAAAAAACAAATGGAAACTTGTAAGGGTAAGTTGATTAGCACAAAAAGACTAGATTACTGATTGTTGATAGAAAAAAATTTATATACAAGAACTTTTACCTCAAAGGTAACTTTTCTCTTAAATACTGTATTTTTATTGTTTTTACGATGTAATAAGTTACCTTTTCCCATCGATTCCCGCCATAATTTTGGGGAAAAAAACTGTCTGCATCACAAATCTTAACCAAAATTCATGATTTTTTTTTCAATACTTGTAAATGCTTTACGGTATCTTTTCGATTTTTTCGATTTACGTCCGACATATTCTCTAAAAAAGTGTTTAACTCCAAAAAATGGAGAAATCGTGTTTTTTAAATAAGGATAAAGTTCTTACAGTTTTAACTAATAGATACTTTGAGAATTATTGATGCAAATATAAATAAAGTTAATAACAACTGTATGTGGTACCATAACCTCAGAAAATGGACATTTCAGTAGAAATTGACTTTTTTAGGAATAAAATATGCCACTATCACCAATCTTAACCGATTTTCATGATTTTTTTTCTTTTAATACTCGTAAATAAATTATCATTACGGTATCACTGCAAGTTTTTCGATTTACGTCTGACCTTACTTAAACAAAATTTATAAATTCTTAGAAACCGACAAATCGATTTTTCTGAATTACAAAAAAAATTTTTCATAGTTTTGACCAATCGATACTATAGCAATTATTATTGCGGTCATAAAAAAAATTTGTCAACAACTGTTGGGGGTACCATAACCTCAAAACATGTTAATTTCGGCAGAAAATGACATTTTTGAGAAAATAATCTGCCTGCACTACAATTCTCAACCGATGTTAATGCTTTTTTTTTTATTTTCGTGAATGAATCAGCTTCAGGGTATTACATCGAGTTTCTTTATTTATGTCGGACATAACCTCAAAAAAATTGTTAAACTTCAAGAAACCGAAAAATTGTGTTACAAATTAAGCTTTTTAAATTAGGAAAAAAAAAGTTTTCATTATTTTAACTAATAGATACTTTGACCATCACTAATTTAATTATAAAAAAAAATTATTAACAACTGTATGTGGTACCATAACCTAAAAATATGGTGATTTAGGTAGAAAAATGACTTTTTTGGGAAAAAAATCTGCCTGCCTCCCAAACTTCAAAGATTCTTATGACTGTTTTTTTTTAAATACTCGTCAATGGATTAGCTTAATAATAATACATCAAGTTCTTTGGTTTACGTCCTACATAATCTTAAATAAATTGTTATACTCCAAGAAACCGAGAAATCGTGTTTTTTAATTAAGAAAATAAGTTTTTGTAGTTTTAGCTGATAAATACTTGGACAATTATTGATGCAATTATGGAAAAAAATCATTAAAAACCGTATGTTGGACCATAACCTCAAAAAGATGGTGATAACTTTAGAAAAATGACTTTTTTGAGGAAAAAATCTACACCCATCACAACTCTCAAGTCTCAACCGATAGTCGTGTTTTTTTTTTATTTACTTGTAAATGGCTTAGCTTTGCGTTATCACAGCGTGTTTTCCGATTTAAATTTGGCATAACCTCAACAAAATTAAAAAACTCCAAGTGACCGAGAAAACATGTTTTAAATTAGGAATAAAAGTTTCCATAATTATAACTAACAGATACTTTGACAATCATTATTGCAATTATGAAAAAAAAATTATTAACAACTGTATCTGGTAATATAACTTACAAAAATTAATGATTGTCAAAGTATATATTAGTCAAAACTATGAAAACTTTCTTTTCCTAATTCAAAAAACACGATTTCTTGGATTCTTGGAGTTTAACGATTTTTTTTACGGTTATGTCAGACGTCAATCGAAAAACTTGCAGTGATACCATGAAGCTAGTTCATTTACAACAATTTAAAGAAAAACTGATAAAAATCGGTTAAAATTATTGATGCAGGCAGATTTTTTTCCCGAAATAGTCATTTTTCTACCGAAATCACCATTTTTTAAGGTTATGGCACCACATGCAGAAAATTTTACATTTCTATTGTTCTTACATTGTGATAAATTGTCAAAAATTTAATTTTACCTACTATGCAAAAATCGATTGGTTTGGATTGATGTAGCTTATATTTCAGATATAGTTGTTTATCCATGTTAATTACAATTAAAATATCCAAATGGCTAATAAATAAAAAAAAACAGATCGTGGGTTGGGAGGAATAATGTACCAATTCGAAAAAGCTGTAAGAAACGTACTAATTCGAAAAAGCGCTAAAAAACGGACCGATTCCAAAAAGCGCTAATAAACGTACCAATTCCAAAAGGCACTAAGAAACGTACCAATTCGGTCGAGCGATAAGAAACGTATCAATTCAGCCCAGCGGTAAGAAACGTACCAATTCAGCTGATTGGTAAACAAATTTCCGGGTGCTCGACCGAATTGGGACGTTTTTTTTACCGCATGGCCGGATAGGTACATTTTTTACCGCTCGGCCGAATTGGTACGTTTCTTACCTCTCGGCCGAATTGGTACGTTTCTTATCGCTCGACCAGATTGATACGTTTCTTACCGCTTGATCAAATCGGTACGTTTCTTATCGCTCGACCGGATTGGTACGTTTTTTAGCGCTTTGTTACATTGGTAAGTTTCTCAGCGCTTTTTCGAATAGGTACGTTTCTTAGCGGTTTTTTGAATCGGTACGTCCAACCTACGAGATGTCACAAGAAATATTATGGAACTTCGAAAAAGGCTGAAAAGTTGAGAACTTGATCACTATGTATGTATACTAAAAGAATAGAAAATTATCATATCATATGAAAATTAGCATATTTAAAAAAGGCACGTCTTAATGATCTAAAATTTTGGTATTTAAATCCTAAAGACGTCAAAAATAACATTAGAGTTTTTTGAAATAATCTGTAGAGCGGTTTTTTAATCTATAACAAAGTCTCTTTTTTGAAGGGTGACCTTACACTTACCATGTTAACGAGTCCAACTTTGAAACATTATATCTGTAAAACGGTACGTGAAATTCTTTACAACATTTTAATAGCTTATTTATAGCAGTGTAAGGAATTATTACACAATGTTTCAGAAATTTCTAGAATGATCGAATATCGTAAGAAACACCCTCAAATTTTATAGCATTTTATATGCTCATGACGATTATTGTTTTAGAAATGCAAAAACAATTATTTTTATGTTGTTTTTCAATTATCATAACTAAATTTCTAAATCGATACGTCCCCTTTATATATAATTGCACATTGATTTAGTTATCTTTATACACACTTATTACTATTAATATTTGGAAACTGTAACGAAGGTCATTATAATTAGTTTATGTAATATTGATTATTATCCAGCTTTACACTGAACAAAGTGCGTTGCTATTAGTTGTTTATAATTTCAATGAAATATAAATATTGTGAGACACTGTATGATTGGGATTAAAATACTATGCCATATGTGCTTATACTGCTCTCTATATGTCTTTGAGGACTGATGCCGAACTCGGTCCCGATATAAGACATAATGCCGAGTTGGGTCCTGGTCTTTGGAATCGTCATTACATTACGTAAGGGCTTTTTTCATGATTTTTGACTCCTACCTACCCCTATGTAAGAAAGCATAAGATTTTCATAACCCCCTTTCTACAACTTCCTACGTAATTAAACAAAATGTTTCAAAATTTCATCGATACTCTAAAATATTTGTTTAAGATGTCTTTGAAACTTAAGCCGCTGGTAACTCCCCGAATTCTAGAATAATAGTAGAAAAACGAGTGTTTTGGCTTTTGTGATCAGCATTGTAATACATGTTGGCATCGCAAATACCATTACTATTACTATTTGAACTATTAACAGTGTCCATTTCACTACTATCTCTAATAAAACTCTTTATAAGTTTATTGCCATGTGACAATAGTCGATGGGCGGCGAACATTTCCAAGGGGTGGAGCCGGCCGCTAGTGACGTGAGAGAGAGAGAGCGAGAGAGACGGATACTCCGGACGACAAGCATCAGAAGACTGCAACGACTCATACGTGCGCACCAGCACTCGACGTCGATCAAGACGTGTGAAGCCGTTTGTAGGTGTCGGTTGAATGAGAGTGTGGATGTGTGTGTGTGGATGTACAAGATTCGCGTGCGACTCAACCGCGAATAGAAGTTGGCAAAGAAGGTAGCGTAAAAGCCGAGCAGACAAGTCAGCAGAGAAGCCGAGCAAAGAAGTCAGCAGAGAAGCTAGCATAGAAGTTAGCAGGGAGGCTAGCGTAGAAGTCAGCCGAGAAGCCAAGCACATAGACACGCGCAGTACAGTAGCAACCGCGCAAAGGGGAAGGGAGAGTACGAACCAGCGAGACTTCCATCGCCCCGCCTCTGCCTGCCACACGCACGAGTCAGATCATTGCGTCGCCTCTGCCTGAATACAACACGCTACTCCAGCGACACGCCACGTGCCGACAGCAACGATTCCGTCTTGAGGAGAGCAGCAGGGCCGAACAACTAAGCCAAGGAGAGAGAGAGAAAGAGGACCACGGCCGAGACAGGGCCTGAGCAGAGCAGTGCAGCACAACAGCGGTGCCGTCGAGCAGCGAATACTGGACGAGCGACGAGTCACGTACCCCCACAGAGTGGAAGCCGTTCCGCCAATAACCTTCATCGCCGATCGTCTAATCCCAGAAGCAAAAGAGCCATTCGATCAGGTAAGTGAGTGCCGTAAAGTGAGAGTTGGGTACGACTAAATAGTGCTGGAAAACAAGGCAGGGACGCGAACGACCGAAGTAGAAGCAGGTGCTATTAGGATCGTGAGATAGAGAGACAGAGAGAGAGTGAGAGAAGTAGGCGACTTGTCGATCCCGAGAGGCCGCGCAGACGTTCTGTTGTTACGACACGGTGCCGAAGGATCGGCAAGCGCGGGAACAGACCCGGGGAGAGCTGAGCCGATTTAAGCGGCCTGACCGCCATATTTATTTCGAACGCCACAGGGGAGCAGGGCATGCAGGCGTAGGTGTGAGTGAACGAGCGAATGAAGTGCAGCACGGCCTAGAATTAAATTTGTTATTGGAAGGAATACTGCCATGGTTTTTGGTAGCGTGCGTGCCTACCGTAGAATCTAAATCTATTTCCTTATTGGCCGGTAAACACCCGTTTTTATTTGTTGGAAATCCCTGTTTGTAACTAGATCTCCTTTAGGAACGAGCCAAGTATAGAGCGTTTTACCTGTTGTAATATAAGTTGTGATAACGATCAGAACCACCGAGCGAGGATCTGTATGTAGACGTGTATATATGTAATGAGTTGAGTGAAAGAGAGAGCACGACGCAGTTTTAGTTAGTTAGCTAGTTATATGGTAGAGAGTATAGACTTCAGGCCGATGGTGCTAGCCACGTACGTGCAAGTCACAGAACGCCAAACTTTTGCCAGGCTGATCACCTTTACTATAGAGATCCTGTACCTATCAAGCAATTATTTTTTTTTTTTTTGAGCAAACCATGTAAATTTTTTATCATCATTTATTATTTTCTTTTGAGCATACCGTGTAAATTTTTCAGCATAATTCAATTTTCTTGTTGTCATTTTAATTAATAAATAGTGCCTCCATGCCTCAAATTTTAAATTGACTGAGTGAGTTCTAACATAGTGTAGTTTTTCCCGAATTTACGTATCTTTTTAGCACGCGCTACAGTAGCCTGAACTCCCGTTTAGAGAGCGAGAGAGAAAACAGCGATCAGGTAAGAAGGAAATGTTTTTTTATAGGACTTGGGATAGCTGCTTTCGTTGGCTGAAATTCCTTCTGTTATAAAAGAATGCAATATGAGAATAACAAAATTCTTCCCCGAGTATGGTTTGAACACACAGTCTCATGTCAACTGGATAATCGATGCTCTTACTGATTAAGCTACCAAGGAACTGCGTGTTCACGACACTGTAAGTTCCGATTGATTTCATTCTTGCAGAAGAGCTGTTTTTCACCCATAGCTTGATTTATATTTTTAAATGAATGACCCTAATGCTTGTAGAAGAATTAAATATAAGTGAAAGAATCTAACGAGTATACAAGCAACGATTGATATACATTATACTATACACGCGGTTCATCTACTAGGTGGAAGCATATTGGCTCCTCTCAACACTAAAGGCCCGTAATTATTTTTGATTATAAATGCCATTCAATGAAATGGTTATTATTCATCAAACATCTTTTAAGAATAAAAAGAACGGGTTGCAAAAATAAAAAAAAAGTCTTCACCGAGAGTGGTTCAAACATACAGCCCTCTGTTAACCAAACAGGTGCTATTGCCAATTTAGCTACCAAGGAACTGCGTGTTTACGATACTGTAAGTTCCGACTATTTATATTCCGGCAGAAGAGCTGTTTTTCAACCAAAGCTCGATTTATATTTATGAATGGAAATTGTCTCCTGCAAAACACCCACAAATAGGTTATTATTTATGCCACAGATTTTTGTTAGAGGCTCGGTTATTAATTTTACTTTTTTTAATGACTGAGTTACCACTGTGACTTTTTCGCAAGTATTCTGGAATCAAATGAAAATCAAACATAACTATAAATAATTATGTTGATTTTTTCTGGTATTATTGGAAGAATTAGTTAATTTAGTGGACCACGTTTATTGTATTCGTACAGCAGAGAGACAATTCAACAATCTTAAAGAGTCTGCATATAACAAAATATTATGTCGCGATCCAGAGCAAGGCAATATCCGTTGGATTGGCCTCCGTTAGGACATATCTGCAGACGTGAGACGGTAGCAGCTTTTGCAATTGGGCGATGTAGTTATCAGCGAGCGAATTATTGGTTGGCTTAGCCGAGCTAATCTATCGAAGGACGATCTGGGAAGCGCAGCACTGGTCCACACTTCTTCAGCGGCTGTACGCAGCCATCTCGCCGCGAGAAAAGTCACCCTAAGCTAGAGTCGATGAATGGTCATGCGCGTCGAGGGGTGATTTGTTTGACTGTAGCCTTTTAATGGATGATAGTTTCGTCCTCGATAAGAGTACATTGGAGCGTACGTGGCCAGAGGCATCGCAAACACGCAGATATACTACAGTTGCCATGGCACGGCGCGGCGACTGGCGTCTAAAAACGCGCGGAGCCAAAGTTGAACCGAGGGCTGGCAGCCGATCCAACGCAGAATCGTAATTACCGACACGCTTTGTAAGTGAAATAAAGATCGCCATAGTTTCATGGACACCGGAACAAGCTCGTCTCAACCAAGACGGTGTAATATAGAAGCAAATTGCGGGAGAATCCCAGCTGACACCGAGCTCACTGACGAGACCATCCATCCTGAGCTCTTGACAAGTTGATCGCAGTCGCACATTTTCGGAAGGTCGCTGAGCAGTGCCGGACAATTTGCTACTGATTTCCTCAAGGGGTATCCTTTAGCTTCTAACAGACTGATCACCTGATCGCGCTGAATTCGGACATTATGAATATCGTCAGCACCGGAAAAAAAGCCGTCTGCGTAACGATCTGACATAATAATCGGGGAAGCTTCTGGCCATGGATGACCCTCGTTGTCGCATAACTAACTGTTTGATGGCTCGCAAGGAAAGAAATGAAGCGCTGGATGTCCCATATGTGACGGTGAGCGACTGGTAGTGCCTCGGTGAGCTGGCTTCGTGCGTGCTTTATACGATCCGTTACAGGTTGACGTTTCGGTAGTCCATCTGGATTTGACGGAACCTTATTCGTATGTCAATGCAGAAGCTTATCTCGTGCCGTCTTCAACGCAGCAAGATGCTGAGAAGAGCTGCCTGAAGTTTCGGGCCAGCGTGCAGAGCGTTCTTTTGGCTGTAGCCAGATAAAGTCAGGCTCGACGCATTCAACTACCCGCAGCCTCCGTCCTTGATCACTGGATTGATAGATCCCGTAGTGTGGAATGTAGTGTATGGGGCCAGTCGAGGTCTGCAGTTCAGCTTTGGTCAGTTGGGGCATGTGGCACCAGCAAGACTGTCAACGAGAAGACGAATCACATCGCGCTTCAGTGGTAGTCAAACAATATATCGTCCATCAGACTCAAGATAATGATCTGCAAGATGGCTTCGCATGCGGCATCGTCTGGAGACACGTGGATAACCCGGGAAACCTCTTCGAGCTCCCAAAATCGCTGCATACTGGCAATCAGCTGTGTGTGCCAGGGCGGTACAGCATCTTCTTGGGCTACCAGAAAAGTAACACTGGATGGAGTCAGAGACTGAGGGGCATGGCCAGCCAAAGTCCAGCCAGCGACAGAACGTTACGCTACAATGTCGCCTGGATGCAAAAACCCTGGTTGCAGTAAGCGGGGGTAAAGGTCGGCACCGAACAAGATGTCGACGTTACCTGGTATGTCGAAGAAAGGGTTAAAGAGGTCACTCAGATCACGCTAACTGTCGATGATTGCGTGATGAAAAGGCGCTGAAGAAGTACGTAGTTTCAGGCGAGCGAGGCAATGTGCTAATAGTGGTAGGGAGGTGGCCAGGTATCGCGCTCTGAGCAGCAGTCTTACCGCGGAGCGAGAGAGCACCGTGCTCGTGCCGCCAACCCCCGTTGAAGATGATTGGGACCAGTTACGCTCGAAGCTTGCGTGCCAGCGTTGTAGGTACTGCTGACCTCGGAGCAGGCATCAGGGAGAGAGCTAGCAATGACCGTATGTCCCTTAGGACCTTCTAGCTAAATGTTAATTGTTGAAAGGACAGATAGTCACAATTCTAGTAGCGTGTCTGCAATAGAAAGTTGCTTGACGTCAGGGTCCGCTTTACTGAAATTGACTTGCGGGCTCGGCGTCACGCTTCCGGCTGCCATCATGGATCGATGTATGGCACCTGGCCTCGCAGTGCTAACACACAGTTGAAGAGGGACAGGATCATGTCCGATGGACAGACCTCAGGCAGTTGAAGCACAACAGTCGAAGGGCGGGGTTTTTGTATATTTGTGCCCAAGGTGCGAACGTTTTTCTTTCTGAGGGTGCTAAGTCGAACTTTGCGCCCATGGGCGCACTTTGTGCCCGCTAATCACTTTGCGCCCTGGGGACGAAAAGGACTTTCCGGCCCGGAGGGCGGGACAGTACTTTCCCGCCCGTGGGCGCAAAGTGATTTAAGGGCCCAAAGTGCAGCCCGAGGGCGCAAAGATTTTGCGTCCATGGAAATAAATAGTATATTTCGTACGAGTTCGGAAAGGCTTATATATGAACCGAGAAGTTTACGGCGCGAGCCGAAGGCGAGGGCCGTAACGAGGTTCGTAAATAAGCCTTTACGCACGAGTTTCGAATACTATTTTTCCGTCTGA
>JAPYYV010014623.1:0-10504 GCA_030522625.1 Copidosoma aretas
CATACAAAGAATATATCACAGAAAGTAAAAATCATAATACCTGTAATGCAATGTCTACCAACACCTATATTCATATAGCTCCACCACAGAGATATTTGTTAGTACACCTATGCATAGTATAATACCTCCGAATCATGAAAATAGAATTAGCAGGAGAGTCAGAGAGGTATAAATTGTTCAAACACAACGAGATAACCTAATATACTTCAACATTATTAGGTAAGAAATAATCATTGTATTTAACATAAAATCTGAAATATCACTTGATATATTTGGAAAAAATTATAGTGGAACAAATATAATTTTTTGTTTTACATGATTACAAATTGTCAACAAAGTACTAAATAGATATTTCCTATAGATGAAAAAGTGCGTAAATTTGTCTATTTTGCAAAATAACTTATAAAATTTATGAACGCAGCGCTGTGAAAGTAGACCTAAAAAATAGCAAAAAAAATATAATGAAAAAGTAAAAGTGGTGGGAAGGGTGAAAATTTTTGAAAACGTAATGAATGAGAATCCAGAAAGTGAAAAAACTAGTATATTTTACAAAATAGCTAAATAAATTTTTCAACACAACCCTGTGTTAGTAGCCCTAAAGGTAAGGATAACAAAAATAAATAGAGTACACCAAAAGTATAATTACGATAGCATAAACATACAATGAATATAGGACAGAAAGTAAAAATCAGTATACCTGTAGTGCAATGTGTGCCAACTGCTATATAAATATAGCTAAACAACTTAGATAGACGTAAGTAAACCAATGCATAGTATAATACCTCCGCATAACTATGTCTTGGCAACTCCAAAATTAACTTTATATCATTAAAATATAATTAGGAGGTGAGTCGCACAGGTATAAATTGTTCAAATTCAACGAGATAACCTAATATACTTTAACATAATTAGGTAAAAAATAATAATTGTATCTAACATAACACCTGAAATATCAACTGATATTTTTGAAAAAAAATATGGTAGGGAATAGATAATTTTTCATTTTAGATGATTTCAAATTGTCGAAAAAGTCCTAAATACGCATTCCCTATGGATGAAAAAGTACGTAAATTTGTTAATTTTGAAAAAAAACGTGCTTAATAAGAATCCACTATTAATGAAAATGTGAAAATATTAGTCAATTTTACAAAATAACTTATTACAATTTGCAACGTATCCCTCTGTTGATAGCCCCACAAGGAAACGAAAATATATACAGTAGGGGGTTGGCACGCGAAGCACACAGAGGATAGAAGCCCCACTAGTATATATATGTATATATATATATATGTATATATATGTATAGTCTACAGTATAAATGTATTACATGCTTAATGATAGTAACACAAGACGTAATACCAGGTGACTCACAGAGCTTGATTATTTAGCGTGTTATTAATTAAAATCATCATTAATAACAAAATCCAACACCAATTAGCCCAGAGCGCTTATTTTTCTGATGTTTAAATGACCAACATTATTAATAGTAACAAAAGCCGTAATAGTAGGTGACTCAGAGCGCTGACTTTTCTCGCGTTGTGACTAATAACATTAGTATTGATAACATAATAACGAATACCAGTTAACCCAGAGAGCTTAGTTTTGTGGCGTTCGAATCAACAACATTATTAATAATAACACAAGACGGAATACTAAGTGGTCCAGAGCGCTTATTTTTTTTGCGTTTGTATTGATAACATTATTAATAGTAAACAACATGTAACACTTGGAGACCCAGAGCGCTGGCTTCCCTTAAGTTCTAATTAATAAAATTATTTTTAATAACATAAGAACTAATACCAGTTAAGTCAAGTCCGGATGGTGATTTTTACCGACTAAGTTGCCAATAAATTTGTGTGCCGTACTATTATCCTTTGTTACTAAATTAAATTTTATCAGACTTTGGGAAATCGTAAATGATTTATGGGTGAGGATGTAATTTCGCAATATTAAGAGACGCCGCTTATTTTACTGTCTTTGTTCAATAATTGAATAGCGTATGCTAATGCACAAAGGTATACCAAAAGTAAGCTTGATCAATGTCTCAAAACGAAAAGCGATACAAAATTTCAGTTGAAAGGTTTTTAAATGTATTCTATAACAAATGTTATATCTTGATCAACGATTGTATCAAAACTATAGACGTCGTTATTGCAAATAATATAGCATTATGTGATGCGGTAAAATGATGTATTTTGAGAGGAGTAGGAAAATGAAGATTGGAAAACGAAAAAAAATACAGAACAATTTTCTAAAATATTTGCTGATGTTTAGATAATTTCTTTTCTTACATATTGTATGGACACAATTACCCGACAAATGCCCGCAGAAAAATGTAAAGAATGATATTTTTCCTACCTCGGGCTTTTTTGGAATCCTGGTACACCCTGGGTAAGAGCTTTTTCACGAACCTTGTTACGTCCCTCACCTACTATTCGAACCGTAAACCTCTTTGTTCACAAATCAAAGCCTTTTTACTCTCGTACGAAAACTACTATTTTTTCGTTAAAAAAGCTGAGACCACCTTTTTTTGAATGGTAATATTATTAAATTAATAGTCTTATCTTTCTCGTGTACAAAGTAAGAGTACATATTCACATTCATATACATGAATACAATTGATACATGGTAAACAATTTTTTCTATTATTAAATTTTATACTGTTAATACTATTTTAAACTTTTGGAATCATAATCTTTTGGAAGAACGCTGTAAGAAACTTATTTTTTACATCCTTGATGGTATTTCTGGGAGTAATGTTGAATTTTTTCTTGTAATACTTGTGCGGTAAAAAGTCAAAAGAGAGGCTTTCTGCCGACATTTATTCCTTTTAGCATATCGGCCATGAAACACTTGGTGACCTTTAACCACAACTGTAAATTAAATTGATGTACGATAAATTTTATTTAAAAAAAAAATCCACATACCGCTTAACTAACTGTTATTATAGAGTGCCTTTCATTTTACCAAGACTAGAAATGTGGAAGGTGGTCAGTGTCATCCGAGTCGACGGCTCTCCAAATAACTGTGTGGCTAATAATCCAACGGGTTCTCCCACCCGACACAGGGTGATGATGACTTTGGTGCTTATCAAATCTCTGAGATCGCTCCAATTTGCGTCGGGTTTATTCTTCGGATAACTGTCGACAAAATCGTCGAGCCAGTCGTCGAGCTTCTTAAATAGCACACTATACTTGCTATGTTGCCAGAACTGAGAATTCATCGACTCGGAACATTTGACGTCTGCGCTAAGTACACACTTTTCGTCTCCTCGTCAGCTCTTGTCCACTTGCGCATCAGCGAAGCCGCAATCTTGGTTCGATAGCAAACCTTGCCTATGATTTTGTTCTTTGGATTTCTGGGCTCGTATTGTGCGGCCCAAAAATACGAGAACGGACTCATGGGTTTGATTTGAGACGAGTCACCAAGGTGTTTTTTCCACTTGCTGATCTTTTCCAGGGTTTTCACTGTCTGCTTCAAATCGACGCCACGCTTCATTTGCACAAACAGGTCCTTGTCGACGTCCACGTCCTCGTTCTCGTTCAAAAATTGCATCTGCTTGTCGTAAAGAAACAGGACCTTGAATACGTCAAGGCCATCCTCAACGAACAATAATTGGATTATGCATATTGCTGTCTTAATTCCGGACCGTTGAGTGGAACTCGATCTTCACTGCTTGCAAATAATTGTACAGGCGCTTGTTAATGAAGTATACGTATAGCTTATACGTATCTCTAAAGATATCGTAATCTACTGGTCTTGAGAGCAGTATTGATGAAACCTTCGAAGGGATGAGCCCTTGGCACCCACGCGCACCATCAACTGTTCACTGTTGTCCGGCAAACCATTGATCAGGCCACCTGGAAAAAAAACCGTGTTGATGTTGTTCGTGTAGACGCCCAAGGCCTTCTTGTACTTTTCATTGACCCGTTTCCCGAACTTAAGGGAGCTGTGATAATTCTTCTCGAATTTTGACGACACCTTCTCTATCGGCGCTTTCTCTGACAATTTCAGTACTTCTCTGTTATTCATTCATGGAGATTCATTGATCGAGTATTGAGTATAAGTATATGTACAGCTTTCACAAAACACAAAAATTACTCGGTTACCTCTGCAGGTGCTCTTCGACCTGTCAGCACACGTTGATGGTCTCGGCACGCTTCCTGTCCACCAGATACTTTCCAAAGATGTCCTTAATGCCCAGAGTGAGGTCGATCCTCTGCAAGTAGCACTGGAGAACCTTGCTAAAGGTGCTGAACACCTTGCACGAGGCGTCACTGTGTTGGAGCTCATACACGCATTGAACGAGACTGAACGGGGTCGCACCGTAGTGGTTCTTGTTGAGCACGCTATATAGCACTCGCCGCACTGAAAGATGACCTCGGCCTCGAACACTGTTTCCGGGTCCACAGGCCTAGGGCTGGGGCCTTGTCCTTTGCCACTGGTTGTGATGGATCTTGGCTATCATATACATGAATATAGACCATATGTGTCCGAAAACTTTATCTTTATTTGAATTTCAGACAGTTCGTACGATTAAAAACTAAACCAAAAACCGATCTGATGGCAATGTTACTCTCGCACATGCAGTTTGTGAATCTCACTATGGCCTGCTTGGGGTAAAGCCTGAAAAAAACGACTAAATCAAACACTGTGTCATAAAATTAATCAACATTCCAACTTGCACAAATTTATTTCTTTTACATTACGCACGTCTGCAGCTTGTTTGCGCCTAACGATATGTGTTGGCTCTTATTAAGTAAAGATTGTACGCTTTATTTATTATTATTGACATTATTCAGAAAATTTATAATCACTTTGGAAACACTTTCCTGTACAATCGGTTGGATTTCGTAAACGGATGGCCAAAATTAATCTGATCTTCAGCTCTTATAACTTGTACTTAATTCTTTACGAAGCTTTTTTGACCACAAGCCAGGTCAATCACAATCACTAAAAAACTCAACCACTTTCTCCAGTGCATAAAAGCAGAATTTTATTTAAATAACAACGGCTAGGCCAGAGTTGAGAGTGTAGAAACAAAATCCTCTCAAAGACGTAAGCTATATAAGTATAAGTACTCACTTTATTTCTTGGCTGGTCTTATCGCTCACTACACACTGATGATTTATTCTGGACGAAAATAATAGCAAAGTAACACTCTCTGTGGTTGACTTGGACCTTGGACCACAGAAGCTCAACCCGGCCAAGATTAAGCAGGAGCAAATATTTTATACATATTTGAATTTGCACAATCATACCAGTCCGCAATAATAGTTCATAGCCATGCGTAACAATAACGATTTACACACTGGATTGCGTTGGTAAATTCGAGGTGCTTCAACTCTGTAGCCTCCTTAGACATTGTACCTAGAACGTAGTCAGTCCGCCTCCTCATAAAAAAGTGATGTACTGAGCCTGTTGAGTGATATGCTCCAAAAGAGTTTGGCTCTTAGTCGTCAGTAGTTCGTATCTATCAGCACCTGCTATTGTTGCCTTATACCTTTGCTTTGTTGGTGCAAGTGGAGCTGGTACAGGGTGTAAAAACGCGTGACGGGTATTCTTGTAAAGCACTTTGCGGAAAAGCTGGTGTAACAAGTGCTCTACAACGTGGTCATGATCTGTAAAAAAATAGGCTCATGCTTTTCATTACTGCCTGTACTGTACCGTAGAAAAACTATTCTGAATAGCTGGAAGCACCGGCTCCTGAAGCATTAATTGATTAGCATCACATACGCATTTGGATGATACTTTTTATATTTTAATAATTAAAGAGACCTACATTTGTCTCTATTCTGTTTCCAACCACCACGTTTGTAATATGGACCTTAGAATGTGCTGCTTCTCTTGCCAGTTGGCTGAATAATTCCTTACAGAGCAATATATTTTTAGTAGCTTCTAATTTTTGGTGCCAGTGCGTGTCTAAATCAAGTTCGCTCCCAGAACCAATGTTCAGTCAGTTGATATTTGCACTTGAAATTGATGCTTGATATGAAATATCAAAACACGTACTATAACAATTTTCTACTAAAAAACAAATACTATTTTGCAACTTTAAAATTACCCTTTTGACATAGTTCTTCAATAATAGCAGTTTCTTTCAGTTCACTGGAAATAGTTATTCTCAAAGCAGAAGCATTTTTATAAATCGATGCAGATAGCACAAAAGCATTAGGATTAGAGGTACTCAGAAACTGCTCTGACTTTTTTCATGCTTTTCTGCTTTTGTTGTTTTAAACATTCCTGGTTGGCTGTATTATGAACTAGCGATCCTGTAACTAGGATCCCCAATAAGAGAGTTGATATTTGTTTCAGTCTCCAAATTTGCCTTAGACTCAACAACTTCATGTGAATACCAAGAGTTGTTCCATTTCTGGCCAACTATTTCGACAACTTTTCACTCTGTTTACACTTATCATGAAGACTGATGCAGATCTAGCTAAGGATTATTTTCTAGCATAAACTTGTACTACAATTTGGAGGTCTTCTCGCTGTATGGGTACTGGACCAAGCACCATGTATCTGCCAAAATATCAGCTGGTACACAAATGCGAGTATGGTCATTGATGAGATCTATGTAAATATGCGTACTTACCTTGTCTCTTAGCTTGTCTTATCGCTCACTGCCCACTGGTGATTTTTCATAGGCAAAGGAATAGCAAAGGCTCACTCTTTCTGGTTGACTTGGACCTTGCATCACGTAAGCTAACTTAATCAAGATTAAGCAGGAGAAGTATAACAATATAATGGTTCAGGGCTTAGCTCGGAGGAGCTCTGAGGCTTCCAAACATATATTGCTCTCCATGGAAATGTATAACTGTATCGGTGCATGGGTCATGGAGGTCTCTGAGCACCTCCGAGGTTCCATCCCCAACGAATCGAATATTACCGGCGTACTCTAGATAACAAACTTGCATGGCTCTGCTCTGTGACCCTGAGCATGCTGTCGATATTAGCCTGCCGTGCTCGTCGTACTTATAGATAGGGTGCTTCAGCGAAACAGAAAAACAGACTTGCCCGCAAAAGTGAGGGCCAGTTCGTTGGACTCGAGACGTACGTAAGCAATTCTCGGTGTATTACTCCTCCAGATCAGAGGTTCGTAGAGAGATTGCTAGCTGCAATTCTAACAGGTACGTCAACTTTTCAAGCCACTGATTCGAGTGCCATGCCATGGCCAGTCGTTGAACCAGGCACACATCTTACTCGACGAGAGGCTACATCGCGAAAGGGGTAGAGTCGAAGTGTGTGCCTATGAGTGCGAGAGAGAGAAGTAGACATGTGCACGTTGGTATACAAGGTACTACAGGAGCGGAGTGGAAATTTATATAGACACTGTGTGTGCCTGCGAGTGCGAGAGAGAGGAGCAGGCATGTGCTATATAGGTTTACAAGGGAGAGGAAAAAGGAAGGGAGATAGCGTCCGTTTATATCTATGTATATAAAAGGTACAGCTGAGTGGAACGAACTTCAGGCGATGATTGCGATGTATTTCTTTTACTATAAACAAAATTTTTAATACAAGCTCCTGTATGTATTCAAGGTAGTACTGTCTGTACGTTGATTATGGTTCAGATATTGATAAAACTTCATAAACCAACATATTTTTGCGCAAAAATTGAATTAAATGAATTAAAAATAGTAAAAATGAATTAAAAAATTTAAATAGACTGATAGATTGCTAAAAAAAAATTCGACTCATGCGAGATTCGAACCTCGGATCGCAAAAAAATTTCAGGTAGACATTTCGTACTAACCAACTGAACTAGCAAACGCAGCAAATACTTAATGCATCAAAGTAGCATATGATCATTGGAAACCTCCAGCACTTAGGCTGTAGCTAGTTCATTACTAACAAGATAAAAAAATATAATTAATTGTTCCCTACAGGTTGATGCGTACAATATCGTGTAACAGCATGTCAGTTATATATGATATAAGTGGAAGAGTGCTATGCATATAGTAAAAGAAATATATCGCAATCATCGCCTGAATTTCGTTCTGCTCAGCTGTACCTCGTATATACACAGATATGAACGGACGCATCTCCTTTCCTTTCTCCTCTCCCTTGTAGACCTATAGAACACATGCCTGCTCCTCTCGCTCGCACTCACAGGCTCACACAGTGTCTACATACATTTCCCCTCTGCTCCTTTAGCACCTTGTATATACCAACGTGCACATGTCTACTCCTCTCTCTCGCACTCACAGGCACACACTTCGGCTTCACCCCTTTCGTGATGTAGCCTCTTGTCGAGTAAGATGTGTGCCTGGTTCGACGGCTGGCCATGGCATGGCAGTCGAATCAGTGGCTTGAAAAGTTGACGTGCCTGTTAGCATTGCAGTTAGCAATCTCTCTACTAATCTCTGTCCAGATCTGGTAGCAAATTGCACGTCTTTTGTCTTCAGCTTTAAGGTGGTTCTTTCATAAAAGTATTGTGAACAGAATTGAACGAAACTTTGAGGGATTGTTTATTGAGCTACACTTTACTCTCCCTAAAAATTTGAGATCAGGTTCATTAACGAAAACGCGGAAAAAAGCTTGTTATTAATGGCGAGTATCATATGAGCTCTTATGGAGGGCAGTATATTTTTGACGATCTTTACAAAAATTAATTAACTTTCACTTAAATGAAAAACTAACGCAAGAAAGCTTAAGCAATTCTCAACCGACTGTCATCTCGAAATATATAGATACGCAGACTGAATCCCAAGATATCGATAGAAACGCAGCACACATTGTCATTGGCTATGTTAAAAGCATCGACTGCTGATATTTTCGGGTTAAAAGCAATTTTATACAACCATTACAAGAAACTTTTCTATTGAACATTATGATCTTAAATTTAGTGTGAGTATTGTAATTTAATCAATGAAAAATATTAACTAATAATTGTTTGAATTTAAGCAGTTTTTATAAAAATTTATTTGATAGTCGCACATTTGACTCGGGAGTCATGAAAGTACCACCTTAATGAACAACAAAAAGTCTTGCCCATTTGCTCGACACCTTGCGATGAACGACCAACCTGCACTGATTTTGAGTGATTACGTCGACAAACGATCACTATACACAAGCTTTAGCTATATGTGCTCACTGGCGTGAAAGGCGTAACAGCTGACAGCTGGTACTTTTGACTGTGGCAGAAAAACCGTCATGGAACTGGCTACATTTCATGCACTCGATTTTTGTATCAACTAGGGGGCTCCACCCCCTGCACGCTTCGCGTGCCAACCCCCAACTATTAACCAAACATATAATTTTCAATTATTTAAAAAAAAAAAAAATGTTTAACTATTTTATAACAGTTAGTTTTCATTTTTTTAAATTTAAATTACTTTTTATTCAATTTTTCAAAATCCTATTTTTAAATTTTCCCGCTTGTAACTGATTCTTTTAGGAGAGAAAGTGAATTTCATAGGAGAAGGAAAGTTATCCTTCCACGCACTCTTATGAAATTTACTTTTGATGAAAAAACATAATAGGGTAAATATAATAGAATACAGCGACTACAGCCTGAAATTTTTGGCGGTCCGGAGATATTTTAAGTTTCTAACCTTATTGGTGAAGTAGATTGGATTTTTCAGCTTGACACGATTTGACTAGCTACTTGAAAAAAAAAAGCTGAGAGCGATTATCTGAATTACAAGGAATGAATCAAACACTACTTTCAGTTTTTTTATTAAAAACTCACTAAGAAAAATGGTAAATACGACTCTAAATCACTCATCGACAATCGTATTTTCCATTGTTTCGCGAATTTTTAATCAATCAACTCAATTTGTGCTTAAATGTAAAAAACTGTCGTTAACTTTTCCTTTTGCAAATAAATAGCCATTTATTGAATGATTTAAGTTGGAATTACATGTATGTACATGGTCAAAACAACATAGTCGATAATAAAGTCAGAAAAATTCTTGTCAGGAATAATACAAATCTCCGAAAATGTGCATGCGACTAGGGTGGTCCCAATGGTCCCAGTGTTGCCTGTTAATTTGGGGGCAAGTTGCCGTAAAAAAATTAAACTGTTGCCCTGTTCGCCCAAATTATACAACAAGATGACGCGGAAAAAATTTGTGAGAATGGGTAAACACTTTGTTCAGAAAAAAATTCGCATACTTTGTGCTTGAAATTTTTTTAGCTCAGAATTAACACGTACTTCTATACGTATTATTATACAATTAGGATATTGTTAAATTTGTAATAAATTTTATTTGCAAAATATTTATTCAACATTACAACTTCCGTGTGAAAAAAGTTTAATGTATATAAGTAGATCAACAAAATATTCTTAATTCAGATGTAAATCAGCACCTTCCAATTTTATTATAGGGATAATAAAGCAAATCAGTGATCCGTTGGAGGCGAGGTGGAAAATTGTATGCATAGTGTATACTAATTTTCTCTGTATGTTTTTTCGTAAGAATCGCTGACTGTGCATCAGCCTCATCAAACATTTTAAAACTATATTCTAACTTACAACTTAATAACGATTTTTCGGGAGTAT
>JAPYYV010014624.1:0-10286 GCA_030522625.1 Copidosoma aretas
GCCATTACGAGATAAGGACCGCATTTCGGACAATGGCAGACATTCATCGAAGGATGTTATGTCAAATTCTTATTCATTTTCACATTTAAATTTACTGCCTTCAATTTTGCAAAATAAACTGTATGTACGATCTGTTTCATCATTTTGTTTCATAAATTATAACTTATTTGGACTAATAAAGCCATAATTACTTTATTTTTATGTGTCCGAATAGTGGTCACTATTTACGTTGTGGCATCTTAGATTGGGACACATGAAAAACTAGAATACTACAAAACTAAAGACAAAAGATTTTATCTTAAACTATACATGTAACGAATCATGATGATTTTTGTTTTGCATATTAATCTGATACTGCAGATTACGAATGAAATTTTTTTTTTCAGTTTTGTAAACGTACTTTCTTATAATTGTGGCTGTCCGAATATAGGTCTCAAAACCTCTCTTGTCCGAATAGGGGGTACTTTAACTTAAGTGATTTACTCTTCATAGATGTGTATCTCCAAAAAAACAAGATATGTGAGTGTGTCGATACAGCGAAAAAAATCGACTTTGTGTGGAACAGTGTAGTATGTTTTTTTTCACTAAAACCAATTGTGAAGTGTACTGCTTTAGTATGCAGAACACCATATAGTAATATCGGAGTACAATATTATGGTGAGCACCATAGATTGATGGGCCTATCGTGTGACAAATACCATTTCATCAAACACCATGAGGAAAACGAAGAGACTCAAGCGAATAAGAAAAAACAACCTGACAGAAAAAAATGGCAGCCGAAGAGTTATTACGACTCAATGCCAGTGGCGCTTGTACCTCTTGTAGAGCACGAAAAGCGTTAAATACATCCTACGACATTCGGGTTGCAAAGAGATCGTGGACACAATATCCGAATAGATGACTGCCGTTTCATTTCTCGCCACTATGCTATAGAGGCGGGAATCATAAATTATGCAAGGGAATGTCATGATATTGTGTGTCAATGTCATACCTTCTACAGCACTGTGGTTGTCAATGGACGAATCGTGCGTGAAAATGGACGAGACGTGGTACAAAAAAAAAAAAAAAAAAAAAAAAAAAAAAAATTATGAAAACAAAAAAAAAAAATTTTTTTTTTTTTTTTTAAAAATTTTTGTTTTTAATTTATTTTTTTATTAAATTTTTTTTTAATAATTGTGTTTTCATGTAACTTGCACCTATCGTCGTAATTTTTTATTTTCATGCCTTTTTATTGTAGTTTAACGTCGTAACTTTTTATTTTTATGCCTTTTTATGTTTTTAATTCTATGAAAGTGTAATTACTATGTTTGTATTGACCAATATTTTTTAATAATTTTTAAATATTATCCAACTAATTATTCACCCTCTGTCAAATCCACTACTTACTCCTCCAGTTACTTAAAATTTCCCGCCAGACCTCGGCCGGTTAGCCCACCCTTGCAGGTCGGTAACCTCGCACGGATGCCGGGGTCGGTAATCGATCACGCACATTTTTTAAATCTTTCGCCCGAATTTCCCGGGCTCTCTCTCGCCAGGGCTCTCTCCCCCCACTCTCTCACCGCACTTTCGGACCCCAGCCGCCGGCCATACGGCATATATATAGTGTCTGAAAAAACGGGGCCCTCCGGAGGCCACGCCCCCGGTGCCAGTCGTATGACATATATCTATTACTTCTGTCTGGGAAAAAGGCGCCCTTACTACTAAGAGGGTTCAAGCTATTCCTGCACAAACCCTGCTCTCGAACAAAATTCCAACGTTGTAGATATAATGTCTTGAATTCAGTGCAAGCATAGAGTAAGTGATCAGATTTGCATCTATGACAAGAGGACTTAAATCCTGTAGCAAAGGTTCTAATACTGGTATCAGGACGTTAGAACTTTGTTGGAGGTCTTGACGAATCAAAGTTACGTTTCCTATTGCCTACAACCTTGGACGGAATGTTTCTTTCGTATGATTGTAACAAAAAAGCGGTTTGAAGCAAAAAATCAAAAAACTGTTTTAATGACGAAAGCTCGTCAGATTTGAGAGTTTTCTCCCATTTTTTACGCGTAAAGGCTGGAAGTTTTTCTACTATTATCTCAATGATAGTCAAGCTATCTGGTACAACCTGTAACTACTTAAGGATGCTCAAGTGCTGTACTACTATGTCGTGGAGTCTAATAAATGTCTGTGAAGTCGCCTCGTCAACAACTGGTAGATGCAAAATCGCCCTGATCTGTTCGGATACTAAGATTCGTTTGCATTCATACAACTTTAGAAGCAAATCCCAAGCTTCTATGTAACTTTCTCCACTAACCTTAAAATCCCAAGTTTGTTTGTTACTCTACCCTTCATGCAATCTTTCAAATAAGTAAATTTTACCGAGTTGTCAATGTCAGTGCATTGGTCAACTAATACCTTCAATGCGTTTAAAAATGAAAGCCACTGGTCAGATGTGCCGTCAAAAGTAGATAGTTTGGCCACCGGTAGTTTCATCAGTTATTGTTTTTCAAAAAATGTTTTGCTGCCCATAACAGTGCTCGAACGCCTAGACCTGTATTTCATCTTGTCTACCCTACCCGCTATCCTAACATATTTGTCCTGCATATCAAGCAGCGCATTGGTCTTCTCGTTATTTGAATTAATTTGTCGAAGTTCGTCAATGTAACGTTTACAGTCGATCAAACGTTTTTTCAGTAAGACAATGTAAATTCCTGCTTTTGTAGAATTATACTGTTTTTCATTAAGTTCTGTTTCAACCGGCGCAAGTTGGCCTTCAAAACCCTCTATATTTTTCTTGTGTACTCAACACACGACGGTAAACAATCCGCCATTTTAAATTCTGAAGAATCGAACTGAATCACGATATCTACTAGAGGGATAATATTTAAAATACTTTATTCTCATAAAAATTAAATAATCAACTAACAGCAATCAGATAAGAACAACTACTACCAACAGTTGAAATGAATGTAAAAGGTTAAAATTCAACTAATTAAAGGATCTTACTTATGCTGCCATGAAGTTTGGCGGGCTCCAATGCTAGCTAGGTCACTTACCGGCCGGCCAGGGTCAGCACAATGGTCAGCGCTGGGACCACTCATATTAAGGCGAAAAACAAGCTCTCAATGGACATTTATTGCTGTTAGTTTAGGGTAAAATCTGGTCTTAAATTTTATTCATCGCAAAAAGCTTAGTAATGTGTACCAGTCCAATTTAGGGGTATTGAAACTAAATTTAAATTTGATTCAAAAAATTATAATATTTATACACTATGAATAATAATTATACACAATTCTTAATCCAAGAAACCAATTCGCTTTGTTTTGATCGTAGAATGCAGAGAGGAAACAATGGCCGCCTTGAGGTGATCCTTGGCGGGAGCGATGGTAGCGTCAAAATCAACTGTGTTGAGTGGATAGGAAGATGGTCGCTTTCCTTTAATGCCACGCTCGTGCTGCAGCACGCTCCCGAATTCTAACCGTCGCGCGCAAGGTTAAACACGACAGAACATGTGGGACGAAGAAATGGAGGGAGCGAGAGAGATCTCTCTAGAGGCACCAAAATTTTAACTCTTGGTGTCACATTTTGTGGCATCACCGAGATAGTTCAGTTTATTCCTACCCACAAAAATATCTAGGGCGAAAATGCGTGAAGTGCAGCAAAATTCAATAATTCAGAATGTACTAAAATTCCAAAAAACTAATTATACACAAATAATACCCACAATTTATTTCAGTCTGTAATGCAAATATTTAATGCACAAACACTAGTTTTCAATATCAAGTATTTTAAGTAGTATATGGTTTCTTTTTCATACTCTCTAGACCCGTACCCGTACTCTTCACGGGGCTTTCTTAGCTAAAACTTTAACTGCTGAGTTTCTAGCCTTACTATTGTCTCGATTCTGAGAATAAGCTATATCGTGCTCCTTACAAGCTTTGTCCAACGGATTTATTCCTAGGTCTTTTCTAGCGAGACGTTTTGAAAGCTGAGTACCTGGACCGCAGTACTAATAGCCTGGAATGTGAACTTCTACTGGCAAAGTATTTATATCCCTGTTTGAAAGCCTACGTCCCCACTTGTGGTGTATAATCATCGTAACTCTTGAAAGGTTGAGCAAAGACTGAAGGATAGAAAATGAAATCATTGTATTTATAGCCTCAGACCCTCTCCCTCTTTACAGCGCATGCACAGTCGTGAGTATAAAAGCGTGGTATTTATAGTTAATATGTTAGTTACAAGCATGCCGTCGTAGTAAGTAGACATGGAATTCAAAGAATAAAATGTGAAATTACAAGTGCCAAGCATTGACATGGCTGTGAAACAGGAAAAGCACTCAAACCAACATGGGGAATAACTTTCCGACAGTATTTAAGATGTATTGTGCGGTCTATCTACTTGTGGTAAAACTAATAGCTTATAAGGACTAATTGTACATGCTAATAGTTTAAGGTTTGAAAATGTGTACGTGTATTTGAAATCACTCAGGCAACTAAAATACGTCTTTTTAAAAGATCTGTTGGAAATATAGATGGCATATGATACTTCCCTTTCAATGAGCATGAAGCAGTTATATCTCCTGATGATGCTTTACCGAATTCTATGATGATTTTCGATGTTATAACATGTGAAAAACGAGATAATGTTAAAGCCTTTTACTGCATGGAGAGACATAAAAAAGTAGACTATTTCTATTTCTGTCAGTCATATGCACAAATACTAAAACACCTTGTAAGAGATATCGTTAATTTTATAGCTCTATTTCGTCAAGATGAGGTTAATTTAAGATATGTATATACTGATCATGTCAACTCTGATATGCCTATCACACGTTCAAAGATTTATGTTTGAGATATTGAAATGATGATAAACATGGATTTGTTATTATCGATAAAGATATACTGATGAATAACGGTCGATATGGGAAGGGCTTTGAAAAATTTTGCTATAAATATTATATGCACATAGCGCACTATATTCAGGCTACTTCAAGACGTTAAAGCATCAACATGTAAAAGCAATAAAAATATGTTCTTAGTCTACTAGTGAAGGCAAGAGAAGCCGTCAAAAAAAAGTATGACTATTAAAATTGGTTAAAGATAAGAGTGAAAAATTACGCAGTAAAATTTTTAAACCCATCACAGATTCTCCGAAGGAAATTGTTACTGAATGTAAAAAAAATAAAAGAAACCTTCCAGTGACTTATAATCATATTAATAAACTATATAACAATAGTGCTGACAAACGAATGAAAAAAGGGAATCATAGTGATGATGATGATCACGATAATACAAATTTTTGATCAGCTATCAGTCAAAGTGATGATAATGATTATGATATAAATGTTACCATTGAATCTGAAGATTGCATACTGATAAGAACAACTTATATTTACGAATAGTTGATTAATATCAGAGAGATTTATTAGATTTGATGTACGGACTTCGAAAAAAAAAAGGATGTACGAGTTTGGTAATTCACCAATATATTTCAAAATTAATCAAATCAGATTAAATAAGTTAAGATATCCGATGAGTATTAGATTAATGGAGCTTCCTGCGAAAGAATATCTTGATACATCGCACATAACTTAGGATGATTATAAATAATACTGTAAGCTTTTGGATGCTTCCAGTGCTCACAGAATATAATTTAGCGAAGATGGCTATTCAACGCATAATAGTAATGAATTGAATAAAATCATTGCTCCAAATTTCAATCTTTTTACTGGCAAAAAGGGAGGATCATTGTTACCTTGCTTCGAAATTACTCATGAAATAAGTAAACAAGAGTATTATCTGCACTGGGATTTTTCAGATAAGCTGGCTGCTCGTCTTCAGTTACTGACAGCTAAAAGATCAGCAGGAAACTCAAGTCATGATATTCAGATAATAATAATTATTTAAGAGTTACGAGAAGGAGGGTATACATACTGATGCACATGCATGTTAGGGTCAGTATAAAAATGAGCATTGACGTGTTCGGACGTAGGTTGGGTAAGATTGAAGGTGGTAGTCGAGGACCTCCAGGTATCGGATATAAAATTACCGCTGATGGACAATATAATATAGAAAACAGATGATTTTGCAATGCTGCAGCAGCTATTTAGCCTAATAATGCAATGAATTTTGTGAGTTATGAAAAATAAAATAAAATAACACTAGACAATCAAGATGAAATAGATCATAGAATAAGCAATTCCAGCGGCTCATTGGTTAAAAGATAATTCAATTTGGAGCGGGGTACAACTATTTTCAAAGAGGTCTTATCTCAGACCTCTAGCATTACTCCTGAAGATAAATAATCTAGATACTAGATATTGATTTAAAGTATAAAGCTCTTGTTGTAAATAATTAACGAGGATGAATACTAAGAAGGAAATTATAGTAGTGGGGCTCTACAAACCAGCTAGACGAAACTATCCCCGTCGAAAAGTATGATATTCGAGGCTCAGATGAGACATGTCAAACTCATCTTATGGAGATGATACCTTTTGCTCATGAGAATAAAGGTCATAGATACATGCTCAGTGTAATAGATATATTTTAAAAATATGCTTATACTATACCAGTACAAAGTCAAACTGTTGATGATGTACCTGCTGTGATGAGATCTATATTTCTTCAAGGTCGTGTACAAAGAATTCTTATACTGACAAAGGCAGAGAATGTCACAATCACGTTGTCCGTCATGTAAGAGAACACTGCTTGATTCCGGAGATCAACAAAACCACAACTCGACCGCTACACCTCCGTGTCGGTACCGTATGTATACTTACCTTTACTCCCGTCGCTCTAATTTTTTCTCGCGATGGCGGAAAGTTGAATGATTATAGCAGAGCTGTGAATCAGCTTTATAGTTTTACCTCCTTACCACTACTCCTACCGCGTTGCTTGAAGACACTGCTCAGTAACAACGCTATCGTGTAGAATCAAGCTTTTGTGTTGGTGGGAAAAGTAGCGTAAGATCCAAATTCTAATAGTGCTATTGCGTCTACTTATTAACGCTTTTTTGTTAAATGTAAGAGACTGTTCTTAAAAACGTCGTATTCTTTTTAATGTGAAAAATAATATTCTTGACAACCTAGCCATACCACCCACTCGCCAAGAGGTTAAGGAAGTTATCTATGCAATTGAAGTAAAAGTTCGATGCAAATACATTAAAATTAAAATTTCCATATCTCATTCTAAATTTTTTATTTACAAAAAAAAAAAGATAAACTTATAAAATTTAGAAATGTGAATAGAAAAACAAGAGTATCGTTGACGACTTTCTCATGATGTAAAAACCATGAAACTAGCGCATAATACAGATCTTTATTGGGCAGCGTTGGTTCGGTGGTTAGCGCGCTAGTCACCGAACCAACAATGCTCTAAGGGGTAGAGAGTTCGATTCCTGGTAAATCAAGTCTGTCTTTCTGAGCTGTATTTGTCAAAAATTGTACTCTTGACACTGACTCAGATTCTTCGCTCTCCAGGTGGTCTATATAAGATCACACCACCGCACCAACGAATAAAAAACTGTACCAATAAATAAAGTGTCAATAATAACATGTGTAAAGAATCTACTGTACCCATTATGTAATGTGATATGTAACCCATAATGTAAAAATGTGCCTTATTACTAAAACAAGGCTATATGTACTCGTTTACAATAAAGCCTAAAAACAAATACACTACGTAAGTAGGTATTTATTTTTTATATATAAAAAAAAACATATACTTGTCTGAGAGACTTGATCAGAGCTGCTGTATGTATAATATAGAAAATATAACTATATTGTGTTCTCTCTCTATCTGCTCCCTGTCTCCAGTTTCTCGATGTCGACACTATGTATATAACTATTCTTACAACAACAGCTTGTACATGGAGAGGGGATGAGAGTTAATAACGACAGAGACAGACTGAATGATATAACTTACTAGTATGCTTATAGATGTAACGTAAAAGGAGTGAAACGTAAAAAATTTTTACTCTCCAAGCGGAAACGTATATGCGGTAGATTCATGTTTTCACATCACTAAGAGATAATAAAATCTTAGCCTAGAGTAAAATAGATTGGCTGTCCATCAACATTCAATCCGTTTAATGCTTTCTACTTAGATAGCGTGTAGTTGTCGTTGCTCTTGCTGATGCTCCTCCACCTATTGCAGTTAATAAAAAAAGTTGATACTATTGCTGTGAAACAAAATTTTGAAATCATTTTTGAATTATTTTGAATAAAAAAAAATTTACCGGCTACTCCAGCAGTTGTTGATATTGCAGCTGATGTAGCAAATTAAAAAAAAAAAATTTTATCATTAAAATGACTATTCCTCACTCTAAGTAGAAAAAGCTCATCACGACTGTGTATGATAAAAAGCGGTACGGCACACTTTATAAGGCATTGAAGGAGGCTTTCACTCATGAACTAGCGCTCTTCATCATACAAATTCGTCATAACCTTTGCTGCTTGGATCAAGGACGAGTCGTTTTAAATAAAAAATGATTTTTCTAAATTTTTTACTATCCATTGCTTAAGTTATTGATGCTTCTGATACAGCCACTGATACTTTTGTTGATACCACTGCTAAAAAAAAAATTTTTTTAAATAATTTTTTCTTCAAAACAATTTTAAAAAAATGTATTTAAAAATTATTTACCTGCCACTGTAATAGTTATTGTTGTTGATGTTGAAGCGAACGAATCGCTTAATATATGATCGATAACGCTCCAGCATCTTGAGGTAGTTGAGCCTCCAGTTGCTGCTGCTCTTGCTGCTCCTGCTGCTGCTGCTGTCACCGCTTTTGCCAATACTTCCTTGGCTGTAAAGATAAGAATTATTCATCTCTCTTAATGTTACAGATTTTTTTTTCATCACTTACTGTCATTTTGCTAGCAGCATCACCATGGAAACTCATATTTTCTTCAAGGTACTATCTACAAACCTATGAAAAAACATAAAAAACATTAATGTAATACCTTAAATAGCAGTAAGTGATTTAATAAAGTTGCAAGACTAACATGTATTTTTTTCAGATGCATCATACTTCGATAGCAATACAAATATAACTAGTCATGAATAAAAAATTAATTGTTGTTGTAAATATAGTGATCAGTGATTGCTTGGGGACAAACTTTATTATCCATTAAATAATCGTTCTTAGACAATCGAACTTAAAGTGAAAGTGTAATTTTCACACTCAAACCACTATACTACTGTTCTCATAATCGTACAATCATTTTTCTAATAGAATATTTCATAAACGTAGAAAATTCAAATTGGTCGAAATTATTCTAAATCAAATTGAAACAAATAGAACACGAGAAAGAAAAAAAATCATCCCTGAGTGGGATTTAAATATACAACCTTCTAAATATACCAGACAGATGATCTACTAATTAGGCTTTCGGGGAAGCTGCGGGCTCACTACAGTGCAAGTTCTGATCAATTATTCCTTAGTTATATCGCGAATTTGGAAATAACTGATAACGATATTTACAATTAAAAAAACGTAGGGCACTAATAATTCTACAAATAATTTATCATTACTATTTAATGATAAAATTGAAGTTTTAAATTTTAATTCGCAAATAAATCAATAAATGATAACTATTAAAAAAAGTTTAGTGATAGCATAAAATAAATTAATAATAATAAACCCAAGATCTAAGAATAATTAGTTTACATAGTTGTGGTAACTTTCCTATGCAATATGTAGTGAATTTTCTGCCACTATGATTCACCTTTTCCACTTATTTCCACTTAGTATCACTTCTATTATTCACCATCATAACGCTCTTTAAATTAATTTTTTTAATCAAAAGAAGACGAGCTCTGAAGCATGCACGCTCGCTCGAGATACTGTGCCCAAATGATAAAGTTGCAATATGTGGTAAAATGGTCCTTTTGAATGCGATTGTGCGCATTCGTTCGTAGGATAGTTTATTCAACGCTTATCTGTAGGGAGATGGTGACAATACCACTACGCTAATGCGGAACCCTACTGTGGGAGTAATTGCATTATCATTTATTTATTCGCTAACGTATGTATTAATGTATCTCAATAATTATCCTTAATTATTAAAATAGATGAAATAATTGTTCGTCTTGAGCAGTTATGGTTAGATACTCATTTAAGATAAAACATGAAAAATTATGACATGAGCATGCAAGACAATAATTATTTGTGAGGGCAGTTAATTATTTACTGCTGTACATATATTATATATATGGGGCATTCTCTGTCAAGCGGACCCCCCCCCCTCTGTCCATCTCAAAAATTGACTTAAAGACTTGAAACAAAATGGAAAATGTAGCTAAA
>JAPYYV010014626.1:0-11871 GCA_030522625.1 Copidosoma aretas
CACTAGTCCCCCGTAAGTCCCCCGAACGTCCCCCTAAGTCCCCGTAAGTTGGAACGTATTTTCAATCTCTTTCCATTAAAAAGCCTTTAGCCCTAAAAAATTAATTCCAACGGGGTTCGATTCAGAAAAATTCACTCTACACGCCATTTCCCGGAAATGCAACCGTACCATATCACCCTGTATATATGCCATATGGCCAGCGGCTGGGGCCTGAAAGTGCAGCGAGAGAGTGGGGGGAGAGAGCCCCGGCGGGTCCCCGGGAAATTCGGTCGCGAGATTTACAAATATATGGGTTGCCGATTACCGACCCCTGCATGCGTGCGAGTTTACCGACCTGCAAGTGTCAGCTTACCGGCATGGCAGGGGGTCTGGCGGGACCTTTTCAAATTTTGTGGACGAGTAAGGAGTGGATTTCTAAATAATAAATCGGAATATATATTTGATACATTTATTTAAAAAATATAAAAGGCTTACAAATTCAATCATACATTCTGATGATAAACTAGATTTAAAATGACAAAAACAAATGATTACAAAGTGATGAAAAATAAAAAACATGTTTTACAGAAAAATTATTGTTATTCGCAAAATTATTATTCTAAACTATGTGAAAAATACATGCACATATAATGCATCATGATGATTAGCCTGATTCAAAATGACAAAAACAATTGATTCCGAAGTAATGAAAAATAAAAAATATGTTTTACAAAAGAATTATTTTTATTTACTAAATTATTATTCTAAACTATGTGAAAAATATATGCACATATATTACATCATGATGATAAAACTATATTCAAAATGACATCAAAAACAAATGATTACGAAATAATAAAAAATAGAAAACATGTTGTACAAAAATTATTATTTACCAAATTATTATAAAAAATTATTCCCTATTACACTCTCTGCAGTCTTGTTCTCTGCAATGGTAATATGCAACGTAACAGCCTTCCCGAACCCAATGGCGACTAATTTGGCGCAAGCAATTTTCATAATGCCTATGTTCATTGACTATACCCAGTCCAACGGGAGACGAAATTGCGCACGCGACTCTATCTCGTCAAATGCGATTCGATCTCTAATAATACTATGTGTATCATAAGGCAATTGGTTCATGAGGTGGTATTCACACCACATTGTTTTCTTTATTGCATGATGGTCCGAACATAGTTTGGAACAATCAACAAATCTTTGGCATTTTTTGTCATTGATCGTACACTTGCACAAATACACTTTGCTGATTATGTATTTTCTTTCCACGTCACGAGTCCACAATTTTTTTCTCAACGCTTCAGGCGATTGTCGACACTCTTTACATGGTATATATTCCACTTTTGTTTACCTTAGTATTTTATACACAATTAAATTGCAGTATAAAAATATTTTAATTATGAAGGTATTAATAAAACACATAATACTAGACATGTTGCTGTGTAACTTTGTAAGTTTTTTTTTTACATTTGGTGAGTGTCAGCTATAAACCGTGTAGCTGGGCTAGCAAAAGCAAACTAAAGTGAAGTCAGGAAGCTGAAGGCAGGGACAAGTGCTTTTCATTCTCCTTTTTTCAACTTTTTCTCTTGGCGAAGCGCCGGTGGCGCGAAGAGAGCAGAAAGGAGCGTTTCTCTATCTTGCCTTCTACGTGCTCCTTTCGGTTTTCGGAGCGACTCGTAGGGGGTGAGTCATGGCAGCTGAGACGATCAGGCTGCTGGCACAGCAATCACGCACACTGAAGCTAATGAAAAACTTCATGCAGAATACAAACAAAGATAAGGCAGAGGATAAGTACATACTATAGTACTGCGACAGCTGGATGCGACTTTTGGAATCTGGAAGTATTTCATGCAACGCGACCTGGAGCTTGCGGGGCATGCTGATGGGTTGCAGAAGAGTCCTTACATTGCCCAAGATTTATTTTCGAAAGGTTGAGGGTGTTATTTGGATGCACAAATTTGAGTGGAGCAGCAAATAGCTCGGCTGCGGCCGGGGCCGCCTGGGCTGCCGCCGCGGCCTCCGGCACCTAGGACTGGAAATGTGAATCAGATACCTTCGGAACAAATTAAATTGCCGAAATTCGATGGTACGTTGGCTCTCTAGGAAGCATTTTGCGATCAGTATGATGCTCTGGTGGTGAAAGACGAGACCATGGCTGATGTGTTAAGGATGCAGCACTTAGTCCATTGTCTAGAAGGCGACGTGGCCAGGGAAATTTCCGGATTGACGGTAGTAGGCACGAAGTTTCAACAGGCCTGGAAGGCCTTATGCACACGATTTAATAACTCTCAGCTGCAATTCTCGGTCTATGTCCAGTCATTGCTAGATATGCCAACGGCTACGAAGGAGACGTCTCAGCATTTAAACGCTTTGCTCAGCACGACAAAGCAAGCTGTCAGTGCTTTCCGGGAGCTTGGTCACCCCGTGCAGCATTGGGATGATTTTTTGGTTTTTCACACAGTCAGAAAATTATCTAAACTTACACGCCTGGATTGGGCCAGGCATGTGGAATTGCTGGACACTGAGTTTCCGTCATTTTTACAACTTTCAGGTTTCCTGACGGATCGTATCCAGACACTTGATTGGATGTAGTCGGTAGACAGCTGTTTCAAGGATCAAAGTGCCGTGCCAAAACAGGGCGCTCGTGGTGCTGCTTATACGTTTGGTGGTCGAGCTGGAGACGTCAGGAAGGCCGCATTCCATATCGCCTCTGGTGATGGATTTCGTTGACATTCGGGGCCGAGGAGTCTTGCTGTCAATGGCCTGTGTGACGCTTCAGCGTGAAGGAGTGCGGGTCACGGTTTGGGCTTTGCTTGACACTGAGGCAGAGTAGTCAATTTTGTCTGAGTATTTGGTACAGACATTGTCACTTAAAAGTCGATCAGCACGAGTGGTCTTGCAGGGCGTCAGCGAGTCTAACAATACTCTGGCCAGGGGACCTATTCAGCAAATTTTGCGCGCGTACGTTACAATTTAACGAACTTTGTCGTTATTCGTAGCTGCTCCCATAAAATAGATTAGCGCTTTCGAATATGGTATTGTAATAATAATATGATATTTAGAATATTATTTTATAATACTATATTATTTAAATAAAAAAAGTTGATAGAAAGGATAAATGAAAAGCATAGTAAGAGTTATTTCCAGTTTTGTAAATTAATCACCTTGTATTTCAATTTTAATTTACATTGAAATTTCTACAAAAAGAAAAAATACTACAAAAAAATTTGTTTTACGGAAGTATTACTTACAGATTTTTTGCGCGTCAAAATATTATATAGTTAATACACATTACGAATTTATAAATAGAAAATTTAAATGTATATTATAAACAGGTAAGTACCATTTTATTTGATAAAAAAAAAAAAATTTACTTTTTTGGTTGTGTTGACTTTTATTTGCTGTTTAAACCGATATTTCTGCCATATTTTGTACTTGCATTGGTAAAGTTCCCACCCTGAACAATGATATATTTCATGAAAATATTGTTTTCACCTCGGTTTTCACAGACTAGTAAATGATGATGTTCAACTTGATGATGATCCTATTGATCAGGTTAATGAATTCGTTGGAGACTAGGAAGCAGGGATTGCCGAAAGAAATATACTAATAAATAGATTTTACAGACATTAATACAAAATTCTTTCATATTGATGTATATTGCCTATTTGTAAAATTGCTCGTAGTGTAGATTAAGAAAAAAAAAAAATGTACTCTATGTTTTTTTTAAATTTTTGATAAATCTTTCTAGTTATATCCGTCCGATTTATATCGGAAAAAAAAAGAATAAAAAAAAGGGTTTTTGTCCAATTTAAAATTTAATAAATTTTGCTTTTATAACTGAAAAATTTGAAAGAATAGCTAGTTTTTTTTTATATCGTACTCCTACCCGTACACCAACTTGAGTTGATGTATACGGGCAACCTCTACAACCATGGTGCTAACCACTGAGCCAACGACCGACCCTTTATTGTTGGTAATATAATCAACGGAAACAGTGACACCTGCATTAAAAAAGCTGAAGGTGATGGATTACAAGAATCACGTAACCTCTTACCGACTAAAAACGTTTACTAGTTCTAAAAAAAATGTTTTTTAATTTTTGACCACCAGTATTGAGCATTTGTTTTGAATGTAAAATAATTTTATTTGAGAAATCCTAATTTAAAAAATTTATCATAAAAAGACATTCATTTTTAATCCACACGGAGAGAAAATTGGGAGAGCAGAACTCCTCTAGAGGAATTCTGCACTACCGAACAGAGGGATCGCAGATCTCTGCCCGAGTGGGGCAGCTGCTGTGCCACTCGTGAAAGCCTCGAACTCCTCCGTGTAGGGTGCTTACACTCAAGCTGTATAGTCAGTCACTGTAGAACAGCACAGACTGTAGCGGCGCGAGTGCGACTCTGTCTTACCAGTGGGACACCACAGCTCCTACTCCCTACTCACGAAGGATACTAGCTCTCCTCCAGTGTGGATTATCTGCTGTACCGCAAGTGGCGCTACATACGCCCCAAATGTTTGAGAGCCTAACCCTACCACCGTTGGGATATCAGCTCTCCCACTTTTCTCTCCGTGCAGTATCGCCGTTGTATCCCATTTAAGTGGTGCTATTTTAAATTATTGCATACGCGTCAAATAAAACCTTATAAAAGTAAGTAAGTATCTTATTTTTCACGTCAGTCTTATTTTAGCACGCATATTAGTGTCAATCAAGTATGCGTTATTTTTCCATCTCTTAATTTGATCACTAATACAGACTTAACGCTCGAATTCTATTTAAATATGCTTAAATTCCATTGAAATACGCTCTTTATGTTTGCGTTATTTCAATATCGACGACGCTAATCGTAAAAATTTATGAAAAAATTAACTGCTTATGCGCAGAATCCTTATTATTATCTTTTAACGCACGCTATGCATTCGCAAAATATGCTGAATAGGTCCCCAGGTCTTATTCAGAATTTTGAACGTTCGTTAAACTAAATATAGAGTAACGGCGTTCGTAATCGATAAAAATTTTAGTGTGCGCTATTTAAACTTTTACGCGCGGAATATAAAAAAGTATGATTTTTTAAAACAAAAAAGCTATCTATAATGCAGATATTTTGAATAAGTTTATTAATTTCATTTTTTAATTAATTTTCCAATCAGAAAATATCTAATAAACTGACCAGAGAATAAAAAAAAGCTAATTTTGCTTTCTCATCAATGTAAAAAAAAATTTTTCCAGAAATACGTTAGAAATGTTTTATATAGTATCCAAAATTAAAAAATACCATTTTAAGAAAAAGTCAGTCTGTGTGTGTGTGTGTATGTGTGTGTGCGTGCGTATGTTATCACTCATATTTCAGGAACCATAGTTCTGGGCTTAAAATTTTTGTTTTCTCATCCTAATGAGGGCTCGGAAAAAAATTCAAGTTTTATACTTTAATAAGGTTTTTATAACGATTATTATGGTAAAAAAACTGGTTTTTTTCTTTTTCAAGGGTGAAAAAAATTTAATTTGAATTTCCAAATAGTAACATCTGATAGAGCTCTATTTTTCATTTTGAATCATTTCGATAAAATATTTTGTTTAGTTTTTATCAAAGAAATACTCAGATTATTTTGGAAAATCACTCATATCCTAGAAACCTTTCGAGGGGTTGCGATGGTTCAAGGCTTGGAATATTTAGTTTTATATCCTTGTATTAATTCCAAAAAAAAATCCAAGTTTTATACCTCATTAAGGCTGTTTTAATGGGTGGGACTCGGATCGAGTCTCGTCGTTTGTCTAGGGTTCGCTCCGCTTGCTGTTTTCCGGGGTTCGATTAACTGTTTCTCTTACGTTACGGACAACGTGAGCGGGAGGTGTGCAGGAGTTAGTCCTGGTGATTATACGTAGACACCCGGTCAGGACTTCCCCTCCCTGTCATAGGGAGGCCTCCCATCCCTCATTATACCTTAGAAACCTTTCGAGTGATTTCGATGATTCGAGGATTAAAATATTTGCTTTAATAAACTTGTATAATTCCAATAAATAAATCAAGTTTCCTACCATCAGATCATCATGATTTCATCTTTGCGCAAAACAAATGGTTTATGTTCCTTCGGCCAACTTTTGATCGATCGTTCTGGCCATCCCTCAATTACCATTCGTTTTACCATAGATAGAGTTTCATCTCTTAGTGTTTCGCGAGCAACTGTTTTATAATTTAGGCAAGCATAATTATTAGTATAAATAGAATGCAAATAAGTAAATATCTCCTCGGTTTCCAAAATATCGTTATTATCCACATAATTCACAGGTAATCTTGATAAAGTATCAGCAACGACATTATCTTTTGTACTAATATATTCTATATCATAATCAAATGCCGATAGAAAATAACTTCAATTTTGTAATCTACTAGTAGCCATTTTCGGTATACCTAATTCTAGATAATGGTTTATTATCTGTCTTTAATGTGAATTTCCGCCCAAACTAATACTCATAAAATTTATTTACTCCAAAAATAATCGCTGCTGCTTCTTTATCTATCTGTAAATAATTTTTTTGTGCAGCTGTTAATCGTGTCGACGCAAAGGCTACGGGCCTATCTCCGTCTTTGTATGGTTGGTTTATCCAAGCCCCTTATCCATGAGGAGAAGCATCACAAGTTAACTTTAATGGCAAAGATGTATTGTAATTTATAATAACATTTTTTAATTCTGTTTCTACTATTTCAAATGCCTCTTTACATTTTTCATCCCATTTAAATTTTGTAGCATTATTACAATTATATAAAGAAGCTAGAATTTTTGCACGATCTTTAAATAATCTTCCATTATAATCAATTTTTCCCAGTAATAACTGTAATTCGTGATAATTTTCTGACATTTTCATTTCAACTTTAGCCTTGTATTTTAGGTCGTCTACTTGAATAGTATTATTTCGTAATTTATAACCCAAATAACGAACTTCATCTTTAAAAAAATCACGTTTTGAAATTCTTCCTTTTAGACCAAATTTTTCTAAACATGTCAACACTGAATCTAAATTTCTTAAATGGTCCTCATCGGTATCACCTGTTATTATAACATCATCCGCCACGCTTGCTGTTCCGTCAATGCCTTTTAATATTTCTTCTAAATTTTTTTGAAAGTAGTTGGGTCCTGACGCAATACCATACATCATGTATTTACATTTAAATAAAGCTTTGTGAGTATTTATCGTCAATAAGTGTTGCGAACTTTCTTCTACTGGTGCTTGTAAAAATGCTTCTTTCAAATCAATTTTAGAATAACGTTTTATATGAATAATTTTATCTTTTAATTTCGTTTGCAATTTAATTACCACATGATCAAAGTTCGGGGGAGCGTAACGAATTATTTTTAGTTGCGGGTAAACAGTAACTTTAAAATCTGCGCATATTCGCATGTCTCCGTTTGGTTTTAAAACGGGCATAATGGGTGTAGTCCATTCACTCGTTTCGATCGATTCAATTGTCCCTTCTTTTACTAATCTATCCAGTTCGTTTTCAATTTTATCCTTCAAAGCGAATGGTACTGATCTAGCAAGCACGTATTTTGGTTTTGATTCTTCTTTTAATTCTAGCTTTATCTTTCCTTTGTTAAATGAACCCTTAGTATCTTAAAAAATTTTATATGTTTTTCTAAAATTGTTTTCAATTTATCTTTAGTATCATCATTATTTTTAATTGAATATACATCAAGTTCTGATACAAAGGCCATAATTTTGTTGCTTTAAGCCATGTTCTACGTATAATAGGAGGACCAGAAGATTCACTTATATATAAATCAGCTTTAAATTTAACATTATTAGCACACACATTTACATCCTTAAACATCCCTATACGTTTATTAATACTACCGTCATGATTTTTGAATTCAATATCAGGCACGTACATTTTTTTAAGATTCAAAAAACTGTTTTCCATAATCTTAATTGGAACGATATCAGGCTTTTGAAGGAAGCCTTGTGCTAATTTATTGGTAGCGGTTTTTGAATACATACAGGACTTCTTCAGTATTTTATATTACATCATGTTTTTAAGTAATTGAACAAATTGAAACAATAATATTTTAACAACATTTTGAATATTCGGAACAATCTTTAAATAATAAATCATAAATAACCGTAAATTTATCAAAGGTACTTTGATTTAAATTGGCGTCTGTTAATAAAATTTTAGATTCACAATTTTGACCGTAATTAACCAATAAATTTTTTAAAATTTTTTCTAAACCGGCAAACGAAAGCTCTTATTACAAGCCTTAGTTTCAGCCCTGATAGGACTCAAAATATTGATTCAGTCAAAAGTTACGAGTGATTCAAGGTGGTGTCTAAAATGAGCCAAAACCTTTGATCGACGAAATTTGACGTTTTTTAAGATCAAAATTCATTTTCGTGTAATTTTTGACTAGATTCACCTTTTTTACCCCACCAGGACTCAAATTGAAGCTATTTCAAAGCACTATCGATTACTGTCTGGTCAAAAACGCTTAATATATTTGTAAGTCGAACAACAATCAAGGTTAGCATAGGGGGAAATTCAGTAAAAATTATAGACGTACTGTTTTCATTGTGGTTCGACTATGGTTAAACTTATGGGATCTTCTTTATAGGCGATTGATAGCTCTTAAAACGAGCTTTAATTTAAGCCCTAGTTAAGTTTAAAATGTGGCTCAGGAGAAAAGTTACAAAGGTTTTAAGTTCACAAAAAAATCTTATTTGCAGCTAAAAAACGTCATTTTAGCTAATTTTATACCTTACATTAAGGGAGTTAACCTCCAAAACAAAAATGATCAGATTTTGTAAAAACTATGTAGACATGTTATTTATAATTGTAGAAGACAATCCTTAAAGTTTCAGAGCTATTTAGAGCCTATGAGCTAATAAGTCGAGGGTTCAATTAACACATACTCATATGAGAAACTTCAAAATCCAGCTCTGTCTTGACTTTCACAATTTTTTCTCATTCATTTATAATAATCAGATTTTGGAATAATTCGAAACATGTGTTTAGTGCTTGCGTGAGAACATCCATAATTTTTCTTAGAAAGATTGTGAGTTTTAGAGAAGAGCAATTATAAGAATTGTATAAAGTTTCAGAAGAAAGCCTGCTTTCAAGTATTACTATATATACAAGTAAGGTAAGATGCCGTCCTTTGAGGGACGGATGTCGCGGTGCCCTTTTCGGAGATTACATTAATAAAACACTTCTTTTTTGTTTACTGCATTGAATCACGACAATCATTTTTATTTATAGAACACTATGCAAATTTAAGTTGATTAATGTGCTGAATAATACATTTTTTTTAGTAATTTCACTTATCATTAGTACTGGGCTCCGTCACTTGTTGTTACGGTGCCCAAGAGGTGAACTCCCTTAAAACCTCCCTTAAAACCCCCGTAACTTTTCTTCTTAGTTACATTTTGAGCTGAAATAGCGCTCAAATTAAAGCTCGTTTCAAGCGCTATTTTATGATCGTCAAAAAGATCCTATAGCCGTGTCGAAACAAAACGAAAATAGTACGTCTATAATATTTACCGAATTTTCCCCTATACAAATCTTGATTGTTGTTTGACTTATAATATATTTAGCGTTTTTGACCAGACAGTAAACGATAGTGCTGTAAAAGAGCTTTAGTTTGAGCCCTAATAGGGTGAAAAAGGTTGATCTAGTCGAAATGTGCAGGCAAATGAATTTTGAGCTCAGAAAATGTCAAATTTCGTCGATTAGAGGTTATGGCTCATTTTAAGCAACTTGAATCGCTCGTAACTTTTAACTGAATCAATATTTTGAGTCTCAATAGGGCTCAAATTTAAGTTTGTGATAAGAGCTTTTGACCGCCATTTTATAAAACAAAACTAAACAAATTTCGGGGTTAAGAAACGGTCAAAATAGTAAATCCAAAATTTTATTGAAAAATGACAATTTTTGTAATTGGAAGCGTTCAGTTTTCTTGCCATATCTTTTTCCAGAGTGTAAAAAATGGGTGTCCCGTGGCGCAAGACGTGTTTCCTGGTTCAGGACGAAGGGAACGAGCACCCGCAGAATATGAATGTTTATGTTTTGAAGGTGTGCCACGCGAAAGCATCTACCATAAATTTTGAACCCAAAAAGTGCATATTTTTTCCGGATATCGACATATATCATTCTATATTATATAGTGCTTTCGGAGGGTTTGTCCCCGACGCCCTTCTACCTGCTACGGTCTTTCTACAGCCCAGCTACACCCTTAAATCGAAAAAAATAAGGAAAAAATAATTAGTTTTGATTCAAAAATTAAGAGGGTTGGTATTATTTACTAGGTGGGTTACAAAACATTTGTTTTCAAAGTATAAGGTGGTTCAAACCAGAAATAATTGTAAGAAAAATGAAATAAAATATTATCAAATGTTTTTAAGCCATACTCAACTCTCCCTCGAAATTTCAGACGAGTTTCTCGAAAAAAAAACGCCAGAAAAAGCGTTTTAAATATGCTGTCGTAATATGGGCTATTATAGAAACCATTATTTTTTAAAGTTCTTTGAGTAAAATGACATACTTTAATTAACGTAAGAGATGAGTCTAGAACTAAACCGTAAAAAATTTGAAGCCATGTCCGAGCAACCTTAAAGTGTTTTTTTTTCATTAATGTTTTGGAAACAAATGTAATTTGCAATCACATAAAATTTTTAGCCGATAATGGCTACATTTTCTCCATTTTTATTGACGCCAATCGTCGATGCAGCCAAAGGCTCCCCACCAGCCTGATATACAAATAACACACATCGTTTCGTTCTAAAGTAGAGCAGATAATTGCAGTTCTGACTAATGCATGGTTATGTATAAAAAGGGCAAGAAAGTTGTATTATAATTCAGTAAAAGTAGCTAGAATTAGTAAATACTTTTAATCCGACGTTGAAGATTTAATTTTTTTTTTCACAATAGTGTGTGGAAAATAGTCGTTTTCCGCACTGTTTTTAGTGTGCAAAATCGATTTTCCCAAATAGCGTGCGGGAAAGGTGTGCAGCATAGATTTATGCCACAGACCAAATTTTTTTTTGTAACACTATGAATATTTTCTTAATAAATCAGTACATGCTATTTTGAGTAGCTTTTTGGATCTTGTACAATAATCAAATATATAAATGGTAATAATATTTTCCACCCTTGCGTTCATACAGTTGATTTGAGTTACATGGATACAATATACATATGTTATAATTTATTAGTATAAAATTGGGAATTTCAATTTCAAGATAAAAATAATAATCTGTTAAGATAACTGCTTTTTCCATATTAAATCAATTATTAATTCCTCAATTACAATCACATGAATTCAATATGTAAAACGATTCTGTTTGTTCCACAGCGGCGCACAGTGGGGCACAAGTGAGTTTTTTCATTCAAACGCACTTTCTGACGTCAACTTATATCGCACCAAGGCTTTTTTTTTTTTAAATTTTCGTCAGAAAATTTCCTATCGATTCCTCTGCTCGATTTTTTAGTTGAGACCTTATTTTTTAGTTATTTTGCACATAACCTCAAAAAAAATCTAATTTGATACAACTCATTTATCATATTGATTCAATCACGATAAAAACACATTTATTTTTGCATGCAAGGATTTTTAATGTCACTGGTTATATATTCTCAGTCAAACATATATTTCCAGATGGCGGAATCAAAATGGCGGAATCAAAATGGCGGCCGAAAAAAAATTGTTCACTTAAAAATCACTGTAATCTCTAAAAAATGATAAGTAGAAGTTTTTCGGAAATCGCTAATTGACAATTATATTTTGGATGTGGGATAAAAAATAACGGAATAGATCGATGAGGGCTGAGACAGCTAGGAAAATATAAAACATAGCAAATAAAAATAACAGAAAGCCCTTTAT
>JAPYYV010014627.1:0-10238 GCA_030522625.1 Copidosoma aretas
CCCACCCTTGACGACTAGACGATCCTTTATGGATAACCTCTTAGGCAATGGATATGCATATCCGAAAGTTTTCTTATTAAGATGCTTGAAGTCAATGACTATCCTCCATCTTAAATTCCCTCGACTATCTGGCTTTTTCGGGACAATCCAAGGAGGTGAATTCTATGGTGATGACAAAGGCTTAATAATTCCATCAACTACTTTTTTGATAGATGTTCCTCTAAAACTTTCCTATGTACTAGCAGATAACGATATTGTTTGGTGTTAATCAGAATGTTGTTTTCGGTTGGAATTTCGTGTGCAACTAAATTCGTTCGGGATACTAAATCTCTTGACAATAAAATAGTATCTGGATATTCAGTAATTAATTGATAAAGTCTATCTAGTTTATGTAGGTTTAAATGGCCTGTATGCCCTAGTTTATTAAGGTCTTTTACCCTTTCATGATTATTCTCAAGTGTAGGTCTCTCATATTCACTATAAGTGTCGGGATTAAATTTGGGGGTCATATACTTAAAGAGCAAAGTTACTTTCGGGTTAACTTCGATAGTAATATCCTAATCTTTGGCGTTAATAGCCATAACATTACACCGGCTGTATTAATTTCCTTCCCCTAAATACACGTCATCATGTCCCACATCTGTACGGAGCAAATAACCTTCACTTAAATCTGTACTGATTAAATTGATTTGTACGACTTGACGTGTTCTAGCTTTAATCGTTTATTTAACTAAATTGTTATTTTGTTGTTCAGTATTGGACTAATGATGTTCCAAATAAGGGGTACTTTTAATCATTCCTGTATTGTCACATTGTAATATATTTCCTGATATACCGTTTTTACCTTGTTTATTAATCTTATTATTTTCAAGATCAACTAAGTTCTCGCTTGGACATTGGTAAAACATCTCAATTCAACAGGTTATTAATGAAAAAATTTTTCACTCGTTGTCCCGCAAACCCACGTCCGGCACCTCGTCTCCATGTCAACGCAAAACCAAACGTACCGTGTCTCTCGGCTCCCGAACCTTTCGCACCGTTGTTGTGCACGTCACTTTTCCCCGGACTCTCTCTCTCTTTCTCTCTCTCTGTCTCCTAATCTCGTGCCTTGCCTTGGCAGCTACCTTCGACACGACAACTGAACCCTATCTGTCTCACTCTAATTTCTTCGCGCGCTATCATCCGGTTTCGTTGATCTGTCGACTGCTACTGCCTCACTCTACCGCTCTCGGCTATATCGGCTAGAGCTGTCACTACTCGCGCCTACTCCCGTCCCTCTCGCTCTCGCATGAACATACATACACACAAATATAGGTGTATAGGCAAGCCAGCGGCGACTGCTTCTGGTGTCTGTATATATATATATATATATATATATATATATACTGCGTCTTCTTCGGCCGCTCCCGGAACTCGTCGGCGGCGGCCCCGGAAACACACGTTATAAGACGTGTTATAGAGTATACAAATATATTTTCCTATCAATCTCCAAATTTTGGTGGCTGCCGATGACACGTATGTATACAGTGACGAGCTAGTTTCAGCTGCCACGTCACATTGTAAGGTAAAGTAACTCGTCATTCTTTAAAAATATTTCGACCCAAAATCCTCCATCTTTAATGAGGATATCATAAAAGACGATATGAAAAATAGTAGGCTTTCCTTGTACAATGATGTATACTATTTCCATAGTTAGAACTGTATTCGGCGTTATTCTTGTAAAATTATTTATATTACTAAAATCTACTTGCAATTCTCGGTCTAATTGACTTACTTTCACTAAATTTGTCGCAGCACCGTTATCAACCATGAATGTAATATCTCGATATCTACCTTCCGGTACACATGATGTTATACTTGTCAGGTCATCTTCTACTCCCAGTCCCAGAAATTTTCCGATATGGCTGGACTCGATTTCGTCGAAAAATTCATTACTTGTGCCGCACAGTAAGAGATTCCTAGTTTTAAGTGTCAGAAACCTAATATCTTGAGAAGGAAAAGAGATAACCAAAAAATTATTGATAAAGATTAAAGCTAAGATGATAGTGAACAAGAAAAAATTATAGAGAACTTTAGACCGTGAAATCCTAACCGCAAAGTTAATGAAATAAGCTCCAAAAAAAAAAATTTTAAAACAAAATTAAATAAGAAGGATAAATTATTGTTAGAATAATTATTTCTCTAAGATAAAATACTCTTATGACGAAATATCAAGTTTAATAACCTAAGAGCCTGAAATTTTGAATTTTTAGGCTTGTAAACCTTACTTCTTGAGAAGGAAAAGAGGTAATCGAAAAATAATTGATGGAGCTTGAATCTAAGATGATAGCGAACAAAAAAATATTTTAGAGAACTTTGTAACGTAAAATCCTAACCTCCAAATTAATTAAATAATCTCCAAAAAAACCGTGGGTGCTTGTACAAGTATGCAGTTATACTTCTTTAGCGGAGAATATGTAAATGTAGATATAACTTTTACGAAACGATATTTTAAATAACCCAATTCGATGTATCTAAGTTGGTGCAATTATCGTTGGAATAAGAATATTCTGTAATTGGGTGTGGTTGTCGATTGAAACATCTCTGTTTGTCCAATTCTGTGTTAATGTACCCTTTAGGAAACCTGTTGAAATTGTTATTTTGGGTCTATCATTCGTTCCCGTCCAGATATGGCATTTTTTCTGTTTCAAAGGTTATGTTGTTCCTAAATTATTTTAGAATAATTTGTACGTATTCGTATTGATATCCTCAACCTGCTGTAATTTTTTTCGAAATTTCACACTACTTTTTTACTAAGATATACCCGAAACTAGAAAAATTGACGTTATGCCGTAACGTCGACTAACATTTTTTAATTTGTCTACCTAGTACCCTTCGAAAGTCCATAAAAATTGTCATTCTTAGCCTAAAATTGGCATTTTTTTTTTTTTTTTTTTTTTCTGAAGGGGTGAGGAGGGGAAATCTTCAAAAGACCTCTCCGGTCCCAAGGACCGGAGAAAGTGTCGGATTCACCCGGGTGCCTACCGACTAAAACTAACCTCCTTGTATGGGGACCAGTACAAAGCACTATGCCCCCCTAGAAGACAAGGGAATTAAGGGTGGGACTAAAATTGGCATTATGTTCAAGACATTGCTGATTATCGAATATTTCGAGGTAATGCGTGCACAAAACCGTAAATAATTATTTTTGCATACTTGTCATGAATTTTTAAATATGCAATAACTTTGTCCAAAATTTTTCCATCTCAAATCCATGTAGATACATCCAAAACACTAAAAATTGAAGTTATGTTTTTACATCAACCAATATATCTTTATTTGTGCTCCACAATGATTTTCTTTCCCTTTAGAATACCCGTAAGAATAGTTAATTTTTTGTATATCTTTCTTCCTTTTCAAAATGTCATGTATTTTCAAATAGTTTCAGGTTAAGTCATAATAACAACCCGATGAATAAATATTGTGCGTCTACGTTGATCTGCCAAGCGTGCAAAAATTGTTTGGTAATTTTTTACTGTATTTAAATAAAAATACATAGTAATTAGTCTTTTCGTGTGTAAATGTTTTGCTTTGAATGATTTGAAAAACATTATTTAATAGGTGAATTATTTATTAATTTATATCATATATAAAATATTTAAAAATAAATGATTAAATAATTAGTGAATACAAATTTCAATTAAAAATAAGTTATGATCCACATTATGAGAGGATGTGAGAGTAACCGCCTCGAAAAGATAGCGATCGTGGCTTTTTATTTTAGGAGTTTAATAAAAATTGAAAATTTTATTCCCTACACATTTATAGAGTGTAAAATTTTTGAAATTGTTAACTTACTCTCGTGCATAACGCGCCAACAGTAGTACCCTATAATTTTAAAAACTACCTTACTCACGAATGAAATAATTTTGAAAGAATAAGACACAACGAAAATGAAACAATTCATCCATCGAACTTTGTGTATAAATTAACTAATAATAAAAAAAGGGTACGGCTCTCTCTCTCTCTTTTTTTTTCAATTTATGTACGTACGGTAAAATAATGTATTACTTTGCTAGTTAAGTAAATAATTAATTAATATTCTATCATTAATGAACATAAAAATGAAATATTTGATGACAAACTAATTAATGAACAGTGTATAAAAGTTTTATTTAAAAAACAAGTATGAACCAGCGTATAAGAGACAGTGAAAGTAATGACCAAAGGGAATAGCTCGTGGCTAGATGGGTACGGTGCTCGGCTCACGTGCAGAAGGTTGTGAGTTCGAATCTCGTAAAAATTTAATTTTTTTTTTTTACGGAAATTCAAAGTCACTTCTGTTACGAATTGTAGTGAAAGAAAGAATAAGAATTTCAATGCACCGTCACACGTTTTAGAAAAATAGAAGAGAGAGACAGAATAGGGTTTCAAATTCACTTCCGGTTGCGAGAGAAATTTACTTTCGTCACACATTTTAGGGAGAGAGAGAATCTTAAAATCATTGATTTACCCCCTGCATAGCGCACCTATAGAAGTATAACTTCAAAAAATTTCAAACAAATATAAATAAAAGGTTAAATTACCGTTAGAATGATTATTTCTCGAAGATCCAATACTATTATGACGAAATATCAAGTTTAATTTTCTATAACATAACCTAACAGCCTAAAATTTTGAATTTTTAGTCTTGTAAGCCTAATATGTTAAGAGGGACAAGAGGTAATCGAAAAGTTCTTGATGAAGATTGATGCTAAGATGATGGCAAATAAAATAAAACTATGCAGATATTGAGAATTGATTGATTGATTGGTACTAGTTTATTATGCCATGGTCTAATAGACCGTATGGCTATTCCAAATACATATAAAAAATAATGTACAATTCTTAGCTCTAAATTGATAGAATAACTCTTAAAAAGATATTTTGTAGAACATAATTGAAAATGAAAAACTTAATTAGCTTTTTGATGATTGATTTGACAACATAGTATATTATTGTTAAAAAATTTTCCTTCTCATTTTATTCAACAAAACCAAATAGCTTCTCATTTCGTATTTTTAATATTATCGACGCAATAGCTTGATAAAGAAAAGAGACAATATCAAAATGTCGTCGTGTTTTCAGCATATTAAAGATTGGGAAATGATTATTTTAATTTTACTTTTTTTTTTTAGGAGAATTAGGAATAATATTTTAACAATATTTTACGTTAAAAAAGCAAATGTTAAGATGTTCATTTAGCTCTGTTTATTCGGTATGAGATAATACTATTTTCTAAAGGTTAAAATTCAGCAATTAGAAATTCTTTTTAAATTTTGATTATAGTGCGTATTTTTAGCTATGAGCTTTAGCTTACATTTACTAATTATCTTACTTAATTTTTCATACGTCAAGTTTGTTACATTCAAACAGGTTTTTAAAATAGAGGGTTATGTTGAAAGATGTCTAAATACTTATCTTGCAAGAGTATTAAAGTATATTAAAGAAACAAAACATTTAAAGGTAATTAAATCATCTTGATTAATTTTCCGCAGAAATTTTTCTTATATGTAGGGTATTTCAGCAAATTCTAGCTTATTATTTAGTCTATAGACAATCTCTATACAGTTACTTGATTCTATAAAATTTAACCTGATCAGCTCCAAGTAAGGAAAAAAGTGTTTGGTTTATTTTTTTTCCTTCTTAAGACTTGAGATTTTTAACACTAGATATTTAAAATTTCAGGCTTTTTGGTTATGTTAGTGAAAATTAGACTTGATATTTCATCATAATAGTATTGTGTATTCGAGAAATAATCACATAAATGGTACTTCAGATTTTTTTTTAATTTTGTTCGAAGAATAATTTTTTTTTTCTTTGGAGGTGATTCCAATAATTTAAAAGTTAGATTTCCACATTATTAAGTTTTGTATAATTTTTTCTTGTTCGCTATCATCTGAGCTTAGAGCACCATCAAGAATTTTTTGATTACCTCTTTTTCTTCTCAAGATATTAAGTTTAAAATACTAAAAATTTAAAATTTCAAGCTTTTAGGTTATGTACAAGAAAGTTGAACTGGATATTTCGTCATAATAGTATTGTATCTTCCAGTAATTATCACTGTAACGGTCTTTAAATGTCCATTAATTATGCCTTCTGTTTACCACCCCCGTATATGAACCAAGGTTTTTACCAATACTTTCTTTAAATTATTCACTTTAACCTCCGTCTTTTTTTATAGCAATCAAAAGATTCGTTTGAAATAAGATGGAACCTCCTGGAATGCTATACCTTCAAAATTTTCTTTTTTAAAAAGTTACGACAATTGTGATAGCCATGCTATTATTTTTTTTTTATTATTGATGAAAAAAAAGATTTTAATGTTTTATTTTTGGTGTTGGGAATATTGCGGGGCTGCATGTATTATTAAGCTGGTAAAATGACTTGTGGATTCAATGCTTTATAAAATTCATATACAAGTTTTGTATTTATAATAAATAGAAAATTGTACGCCCTAAATTTTTTAATAATTTTCGTAAGGGCACAACTTGAAAGTTGCGCACAAGACTTATTGGCGATGACTTCCACGGTTGAAATTATATTAATAAATAAAACTATGATCCTTGTATTTATCTATACTAGGTCATATATTTGTATACATTGGTTGAACAATTTATAAAACCATGTTAATAACAAAAACAAGAGACTGCTGCCAATAAATTAGCACCAAGGTTTTTCAACAACATTCTACTGCAATTATTAAACTGAAACAAAAATTAACCTAAATATTAAAACGATTAAAATTATGAAAAAAAGCTATTTTCATGCTTCATGATGAGGAATTATTTTAAAAATAAACTTACAATTTTTACGTTGATGGTGCAAAAAATATAATTAAAATTTTTTTTACCTAAGAAAAATTAAACATATAATTATAACTTATAACTGAAATCGATGAACGTAATATAACTATCTCGTAGCTAAAAGATCATTCAATTATATAAAGCTATTTAATAAAAAAGCTATTTAATTAATTATCTATAGAATATAACTATAAGAAAGCTCATATTAAAATTTTTTGACTCCGAAAACAGCGAGAACCGTTTTTTTGGCATCAGAAATCGTTATAACAACCTTAATAGGGTATGAAACATCAAATAATTTTGCGAAACGGTGCAAGGATATAATGAGAAATATTTCAAGCCCTAGATCATCGAAATCTTTGGGAGAGTTTCTGAGATATGACTGATTCAAGAAAAAAAATTGTTCATTTTCTTTAGACAAAAAAAACGACGTGACGCAAAAAGAATTTTTTTAATTAAAAAAAAAATTGTGTTAATAATCTATTAGATACAACTGTTCAGGAAATCTAATTTTAATTTTCCTTGAAAGTAGCAAAAAACCGCGTTTCGGACTTAGAAAATCGTTATTAAAACCTTATTAAGGAGGCTAAGCACACCAGATATAGTAAACAATGTATATAGGTATAGTCATAACCATAGCCATATATATAGCGCTCGTTTTGCAGACGACGCTCTAACCTAGTAACCTTTACTTTTCCTATTGTGTCTATACTTCAGATGGAAATATCTAAATAAAATCCACAGCAACCTATATATTTCTTATGTTTGATAGAAAGAACGTTACATCAACTATATGTCACTAGTTTTTTTTTAATATTTAAGGTGATTTGAGAAAGTTATGATGTGATATACCGGTACAAACAGTGCCAGTCTTCATAAGAGCCTATGTGTAAGACACTCACTTGTAACGTGTTTTACTAAAAATTTTCCGCAGCAACCTATGCCAAAATTTTGCATAGTGGTAGAATGCATACTCATCAATCATAGATTTCAATTTCATCCGTTTTTAAGGTACTTCGATACGTGTGTTGAGCCTCCTTAAGGTATAAAACTTAAGTTTTTTTTGTGGAACCGATATTAAAAGATATTAACAAACATTTTTAACCTGGAATCATCGAAATCACTTGAGGGGTTTCTAAGATATTACTGATTTTCCACGAAAATCTTAGTATGTCCCTAATCAAACCCAAACAATGTAACTCATAAAAATAATTCTAAATGGAAAAGCAACCTATTTTTAAGCTCTATTAGATATTTTCGTTAGGGAAACAGCATAATATTTTTTCCATTCTTAAAAAAAGAAAAAAAAACTTTTTTTGACCATAAAAAATAAAAAACGTTACAAAAACCTTAATAAGGTATAAAGCTCAAACTATTTTCCGAGCCATCATAAGGATACAAAAGCAAAAATTTTAAGTCCAGAATCATCAAAATCTACCGTTGGCTTCCTGAGATATGACTGATTACACACACACACACACACACACACACACACACACACACACACACACACACACACACACAGAGAGGCAGACGGACGGACAGACTTTTTCTTAGAATGATATTTTTTCATTCTAGACACTGTAAAAGACATTGCTAATGTATTTCTACAAAAATTTTTTTTTTACCGGTAAAAAGATTCCTCTATAAGAAAGCAATAGTTAGCGTGCCATAACAACCCCTTAAAGGTGGTGTACAAATTTTCTGAAAATTTTTATCATACAAATTCTTTGAAAAACGATTAAATTATTTGTTGCTTTATCATTGTAAAAAAGTAGAAATCTAATTTGCGTACAAATTAAACTTGAAATCAATCAAAAGACATAATAAAAATCATAACAAGAGAAAAATTGTTAGGAAAGTTTTCATGTTTATGTTACCTAAGGTGTAATTTAAGGGGGCTCCGGTGGGAGATGTGAAGAGGTCGAGTGTAATTTTTCGGATGAATAAGAACCCGCTGATACTAACGGTGTCTTTATTAACTCTTTTAGCCGTAGAACATTTTAAGCTATTTCCTTTCAAAGTTTGCACATAATACACAGCCTATGATGGAGTAACGTAAAACAACGTAATTTTCTAACCGTCATCAAGGAGTTGCACATCAATACATGAACTGTTATGAAGAAAAAAAACCTTAGCTTTAAGATGGTAGCTCTCAAAATATTGGTATCCATGGAAAAATTCGACATATTATGTGGAGTATTGGTCGAATCGTAGCATTACCATTTTTCTACGATACAGATATACATGTATATTATGGTACCGATGATTCTTGCATCATGTATCTGCATATATAGCAATAAGCAGCAGTGATACCGACTAACTCAATTATTTTCGGGTCGGTATCACTTCGCTCAGAAGCCCTCTTAATGACGAATCGGTAAATTTTATCGGAATATTTGCGAGAGGTGCAAGGTGGGTGCGGAGGGCCTTAAACATAGTGCGTGGGGCAGCGGGTTGTTTATGTGTTGCGGGGGGGGGGGGGGGGGGGGGGGGGGGGAGGGGGGTGGTGTGGGGAGAGGGGAGGGGGGCAGAAGTACCCGGAGACCGCACTGCCCGTTAACTTGCAGGGTGGCTGTGGAAGCAGCATGGGAAGAAGAAGCGAGAGGAGGGCTACGCAACCAACCAAAATTACCTCATAATGCAGAAATATATATCTATTCCTGTATGAAATAAATAATTTGTGTTAGATCATAATAATATCTCTCCCTCGTCTTTTCTGCATCCGCTCAGCACCATTTTTTGATAGAAATACTTATCGTAAGATTAGATAAAATATGCTAAATATCTTACTTTTCTGAAAATAGTATTGCCCGACCATGCCCCACAGTGGGACCAAATGGCAAAATTTTTCTCAAAATAAGATAACTTCGGATAGAAAACTCGAATCTGCATGATTATTTTTTTATTTTGAAAGTTTTGAATAGTAGATTGGAGGAAAACTGGTCCAAAGTCGTGATACGGTCCTGGGGGGGGCAGGAAAAATCCCCCAAAGTGCCCCCAAATGTGAAAAAACCATTATATTTTGCAAAAAATTTAAAATTTCGATCAAACACATCATAAAACGATTTCTCAAAGTTAAGTGTAACATAAAGTTCGAGGTTACGGTCATTCCGGCAGATTAAAGATGACAGTAGCAATATGGCGGCCAGGACATGAGGAGAAATTCATGATTTCCATTATTTCTTTTTATGTTTAGGCTTTGTTTGTCATAAACTCTTTAAAATAATAATATCACTTGTACTTATGTTACGTGGATTAATGTAAGGTGTATTGTTTCAGGTTATATCCAAAATGGTGCTAAGTACAAAATGTCCGATTATTAAAATTTCATTACCCCCTCCCTCCCATATTGGTATCAAATGAAAGGGAATTCTCTGTATAGCACCACGAACAGTGTTACATAATCCTAAA
>JAPYYV010014628.1:0-15840 GCA_030522625.1 Copidosoma aretas
ATGATGATGATGATGATGATGATGATGATGATGATAATGATGATGATGATGATAATGATGATGATGATGATGATGATGATGATGATGATGATGATGATATGATGATGATAGTGATAATGATGATAATAATGATGATGATGATGATGATGATGCTGATGATGAAAAAGTTTATAATAGCGTTTACATATTCACTGTCACCCTTATTCTCTGACTCACTTTTACTATTCTCAGATTCACCACCGCAATTAGCAACAACAGATCCATCGATTACATCAATGGAGCAGGGCCTTCCATCACTTTTCTCCGTCTTATAAGTTTTTAGTGCCTTAAAAAAAAAATTTTAGAGTCTAGTTCAATGGGACTTTTGATCAAGGAGCAATGCCATAACTTAATTTCGTATGCTTTACTAAGTGCTCAAAAAAACTTGCCAAATACACCTTCTCGATCCTCATGAGCACCACAGATTATTGCCTTCATGAAATATGGCGTTTTATAAAAGTAAAGCGATGGTACCATGTTGTCTTGAACGTTAATCACAGTACGTCCCATGATAGATTCCAAATAACTGGCCTTACTATATCCGTAAATGTAAATTCGATTTGCATTTTTGCTACGGCACAATAGTGGTAATTCAATCGACTAATAGAACAATCACCTTTAAACCAGAAAAGCACATTCTCTCACATCGTCTGCCGATGGTTTGCCCGACCAACATCCTCAGTTAAAACAGAAAAATTGTGTGGGGGACGCACAATCGAATGATAACTTACCGGTCTTATAAGAGATATTACTTCCACTTCTTTCGGTAAAAACTGTGGTGATGCGTCAAGAAAACCGTGGAGGTCTATCACGTAATCATCCTTGAATACATCCATTTTCACAATTCAAGCTTGCTGTACTAGCGCATATCTGTCATGTTTGATACCATGTAATAAACTAAGCTGCACTCTTCGTTGACATTCGCTCATATACGTTAAATTTTCTCATACTTACCTTACCTACTCCAAACAGCTGTAAGCGTTAAAATTTTGTTTGCTGAAGTCTCCAAAACATATGTGTTGCAAGTATATGACACATTTTACAATGTGAGTAAGAGCTATATAAAATAATATTTATTTCTAAAGAAGGTTTGGAAAAGGTTATATACATATCACGAAGAAATTTTAATTTAATATATTTATTCATGATAATCAGAATTTGGGAAAAAAATATATTGATCTTTTTTTATTACACATCTTCTTCTTCCTTAGTGTCGGCAACATCTTTTCACTCCAAGTTAAAGTAAAACCTTTTTATCCGACTAACATTGTGGGCAGCACACAAGGATTTATATGCAATGTTATGATGTGGGCAAAAGGTAGCCATTGTTAGGAGCTTAAACCGTGGATAATCAGTCATATCAATGACTCGAAAATTAAACTTTTTAAGCCATGCATTCTGAAATTCTCCAATCATAAAAATCTTCTTAGCATCTTTAGGATTCTTACAAAGCACATTGACAATTTCTGTGTTGTCTATATCACCTGATTACTAATCCGACCCATGATAGCGAAGCTCAAGCCATTAATTTTCACGCTTATACTTTTCATTTCATCTGCGCCAAGAAAATGGTGGTTTGAAGAAAAGTACTTGTGGATTTTTATCTTCATCAAGCGGGAGAATGGCTAACTCTTTGAGCACGTAATCTTTTCAGGCTTTTTAAAGCCCCGCATGTCTACTACGTCCTCCATTCTAGTTAATTTGCTTATTGTCGGTTTATGTGGCGTATCGATGAACAAATTTTTTTTATTTCCTAAAAGATTTTCCAAATGATTTTACAATTTCTTTCATGTTTTGATTGTTCCTTTTATTTTCTCTCAGCTCATTCCTGAGCATGTTTCTTCTCAAATTTTTCCACTCTACTTGTCGTTGTTTGTCCTCTTCTTCTTCTTCTTTCCTGCTCTGCTGACCTTTTTCCATGATGTTTAAAAGACAAGTGATGTCAGTAGAGTCATGATTCAGCTTTTATAACTTTATATGAGTTGCTTAACGTCCCCACTCATCGAACTATATTGAACAACGCGATCATGTAGAATCAAGCACTAGGCTGATGTATTGGCGGGAAAAATGTCATCAGATTCAAATTCTAGACGCACATCCACTGGCGCATTTTTCAACGATTTTTTTTGCTTGGAGCAATCAATGACGATGAGAGAAATATCATTCTGGAATTGATGTTTACATAAAAAAGGCGCACGATCTTTACCATAATGTAAATTCTGAAAATTATCATACTTGTCATATAATAGTGCATACTGATTAAGTGCTATATCTAGATTAGGATCACTATGAGGAGAATATTGTAAACTAAAATAAAGTTTTACACTTCTTACATTACAATGATCAAGCTTACTAGTATTAGCACCTCTCTAATTCCTACGATTTGTCTGGAAAGCTAAGATAACATAACGAGGCTTTTTCAACTGATTGGATGTCTTGACGGTCCAGATATGTTTTGATGTTATAAGAAGGAGCAGATATTCAAAGAGCTCCCAAGTACGGAAACTCATAGATATAGACTTATCTTTTAGTAAATAATTGAGCGGACTAATTTCGCGAGAATCTGTCACTACAACATGGAGCACAAGCCATTCCAGTTTTAATATAACTATCTTTATTCTTCCCAAGTTGCTACCTCATTAGCGGCACTATCAGCCAGAAAAATATGTGTTTGAATCACTGCATGTGAACCATTTCCCGATCTTGTAAGTATAAGTTCATGTTTAACATTGGCAACTATTCTACAGTAGTCCTCAGCAAAACCCAGAAGCATACTAAGTTTGATTAATACATAAAAATTACCACTATCATCAGTTGGACTTGCCTTCTCCTGTTGAAGATCAAGCGAACCTGCCTTCTCATTTATTTGATTTTGATTAGGACTAAGCGAAAACCAGTTTTTCATTAGAGTTGTCAAACCTACAATAATGTGTAAAATGGTGGATATAGAAAAGGATCTAACTTTTTTGCTATAAATATCACTTATACATTGAGTATGTGTTAGTCTCATATCGGACATCAAGCAATCAACATGGACGCTATTTAAGAGAAAAAACGCATTATTCGAAAGATTAATAAGTCGAGAAAAGCTGTTGGACGCAAGTACCAATTGATAAAATTAGGAAAAGAGAATTTTGAGGAGTGGATTGGTGAGACTCTCAAGCCTATTACTGATCCACTCCATAAGATCATTTACGAAACGAAAAAGGAAAATAGTGTACAGCAACGACTTGAATCTCCAGATAGGCATCCTTTAAAGTTCATTAAAAAAGAAAAAACATTTATGGAGACATTAATGTTCCACTCAGCCAGCAGTAATAGTGATGATGATATTGCTTCTTCAGATGACACTATAAAAGATCATGCTACAGTTGTACAGAACAGTGATTATAATGATGATGATGTAGGGCTTGATACAAATAAAAGTTTATCCATTAATCTATACTTCCAAATAGTAGATGAAAAGGAGCAAGAGTTGAACCGCATTTATGGAGTAAGAGAAGGAAATCGTTGATACATGCTTGGAAATTCATCCATACATTTCAATAATACTGAAATTCAAATGAATCATCTAAAGTGTCCAATAACTTATGAATTAATAAAACTGCTCTTAAAATAGCATTACAATAAAGATAACTTGACACCAGAGAATTTAGAGAAATGCAAATGAATCTTGGAAACTACAAGCGCGCACAAAAGAAGATTCAATGAAAACGATACTATTCGTTTACACAACAGTAACAAATTTAATCAAGCTATCCCTCTGTGGTTTTATTTCACCCAAAAAAAAAGCAAGAAGAAAGGTGGGTTCATACCTTCATATACAATTGCTAGAATTGACACACAAATGGATTACATTTATTAGGATGACCCTAACGAACTGGTCAATCATCTACGATTACTAGTGGCAGAAACATCAGCCGGTAATCCAAGTCATATAAATAAAATACATTCGAATATTGGGGAGCTCCGTGAAGCCAATATTATATATTAAGTTTGATTAATTGATTTGGCTTATCATCAAAATTGGAAATGACGTATTCGGACGTGCATCATCAGCTAAGTCTGTAGTTAATGGTCGAGGTCCTCCTGGAATCGGATACAAGCTCGCATCAGATGGTCAATTTGACTTGCAAAATAAGACATTATGCAACGTTGCAATAGCCCTTAAGCCTACTGTTGCAGTAAATCTTACTGTATTACATAGAGAACAAAAATGTATATCTGATCAACAAGATAAGATACGTGTATTAATCAACAATTTGAGTGATGTTTTCTCGGAATCAATAGTAAATTTGCAGCGAGAAATAACTACAATTTAGGAGGTGTTGGCTCAGATATCTAACATCACTCTTTAAGACAATTAAAAAATTGAAGAGAGTTGTGAAAGAGCTCCATGAGCCCGCAAGACGTAACTACCAACGTCAAAAGTTTGATATCTGAGGCTTGGATGAAACATGGCAAGCTGATCTAGTGGAGATGATACCTTATGCTTGTGAAAAAAAAGGTTATAGATATCTGCTAACAGTCGTAGATGTATTTTCCAAGTACGCCTGGGCTGTACCCGTAAAGAGAAAAACTGACAAAAATGTAGCCGCAGCTATGAAGTCTATATCAACAGAAAGGAGCGTTCCAACAAATTGCAAACAGATCAAGGCAAAGAGTTTTACAACACAAATTTTCAAAGTCTCATGCAAAACTATAACATCAAGTTGTACTCTACCTTCAGCAATCTCAAGGTGTCCATATGTAAGAAATTCAATCGACATTTATAGGTTTAATAATTGAATACTAATACCAGTACAAGTGATAAAAAGCATCTTTTCCTTAAGAAACTCTAACAAACTATCAAAAGTTCTCTCATCATTAAACAGAGCTTCCGAAAGTTGTTTTAGCAAGAATATTTGAAAGTCGTCATCCAATTGAGCAACAGTTTTATGCCAAATTAAATGTCGGCTTTTTTTAGCTTCGTAACTAAATAATTTTGCCCCTTCCCCATTTCAGCAATATTCTTAGTTGGTAGAAAGCCTCTGAAAAGCAAGTCTATTAAGTGTAGTACAATCAGCCATCTGTAACAAAAATTCAATAACCATGTAAAGTCATAAAGTAATAGGTATGGGAATGTCTATAATTAAAAGAGTTTATTACAAACCTTAAAATGTAGATCGGCTCTTTGCAACTTTTTTAAGATATCTTCTTTTTGCAAATGTTACAGCTCGAAACTTGTTCTTTTGCAAGCTTGTCACGTACTTAACGCCTTAAAAGACGTGTGTTTCTGGCTAGGTTCTCCAAATGAGCTGACCTGCGCGTGCTGCTGCTGCTCTTTATATAGGGTATCACCCTCCACTCTTTCTTCATTCGTTTCTCTCTGACAGGCTGTATTACGTCTGTCGATGTCATCAGATGAATCAGTAGTATTATCCATCTCTCCATCCTTATCACATTCCTAGTTTTTCATTTCATCTATATGTTCTTTATTTATTTTTTAATACCCCCAAGGCAATGTGTCAGTAGTATTGGGAAAAATAGTCCGCAGAATGTATGCTTATTCTTAGAACTCTCGCTCTTACCTGCCTCGGCAACATTTTCCACGATGACTCGTCTGTGAAAACCTTTGCAACTGCCTCTTATTAGCTCTCTTGCCCGCCTCGACAACATCCTTCGCGATGACGTGGAAACCTTGGCCACCGTCTTTCAGCAGTTAAGTTGATAAAGCCTGCTGCGACTCGCATCATTTGATACCCCTTATTGATAAGAGAGACGGACCGGGCATAGTGTTGGAACCTGATCCGCTTTGAGTTTATAATTTTGGTGATGAGAGAGAGCAAGTGCGCGTACAGCCGCATCACTTGATACGCGCGTACACATCTGCTAATATAAACTTTACGCTGGAATATTTTAATGCGTAAGAAAGGAGGTACGAATAGTAGGCATCGTGTTACTCGCACAGAGCGTTGTAAACAACGCGCTTGGCTCTGCTAATCATATATCTCGCCTAAAAATGTATTCGAGTGCTCTCTAGCCCGCCTCGACAACATCCTCCGCGATGACGTGAAAACCTTTACTACCGCCTCTCAGCACTTAAGTCAACAAAGCCTGCATCATTTAATAAGCGTATTGACGAGGCTTACTACACATTACCTTACAAATTGAAAAGCTACTACTGTTCGGCATAAGGTGTAAATAAGAACTCCTTTTTTTACAAATTTATAGCTTACACTTAACATCGCTATATTTATTAAATTTTTAAGTATTCATCAGTATTGTATGAAAACTAAGATTTCAGTAGTATAATAAAGTTAAGGTTCTGCTTAATTTTCATGATTTATACAACGAAATTTATTATTAGACCAGAAAAGTCTCAGTTTTTTGGTTTAAACCAAACAGAAATCAAACATAAGTTGATTGAGCCATTTTTCTTTTACGTATAGACTCTTTTTTTAATTTATTATTTTCTTGGAAAGCAAATTGATGCATACGAAGCCGCACATTGTAGAAAATGGCATACGATAAAATTGAAGTTCCATGCAATTTGCAAGGAAATTTAAATTTGCTGCTTTCCAAGACCTCATCATTAGTGTCATTAAATAAAAAAATATAAGTTGCGTGTTTAGCAAAAATGGATTTAACAAAACTTATGTAACCAAAAAATGCATTTTAGCATGAATCAGACGGTCTTGTGATGCCATATCTACTAAAACACTTGGCGATGGTTTAAATTTTTCAGTACAACTCATTTTTGCATATCATACGATCTGAGTATTTTTTTTCTTTTCTTAATATCTGTTTACACAAATATTCTGTCATTAAAAAAATGTAATAAGTATTAGATTTATTGTAAAAGATCATTTATCTCACTTTGGATATAGTAGATACAGGAGCCCCAAATTTGATCGTTAATAATTAAACTAATTCTACGTATGATTCTACAAAGCATAAAGCAATACTCACTACAAAATTAAATTAGTATTCAAGGACTTAGTATCATCTACGCATCTGTTATTTTATTGTCTGACAAAATGTGGAAAAGTTTATTTATGAGATAATAAGAAAAAGTATTTTGTAGCAAGATTCGAGTTCGTATGATGAAAAAACTTTTCGTGATCGCACCAGATATATCTATTGCCGTAGAAGTGAAATTAGTAGAAGCATAATGACTTCTTTTTACTTCAAGGCTTTTGTTTTGCTTTCAAGTAAATGCATTTACAAATATATGTCTGGCCATCACTATTACAGAGAACTAAGTGACAGATATTTAGGAAGCACTATAAAAAAAAAAATTTATAAACCATCACCAAAATTTTTGATGTATAATAATATGATAATATTAAAAATAGCAATATTTACAAATGTTTATTTTTATTTGTATAATCTCTTTATTTCTGAGATAATCCACTCGGATTTAGGAAAAAATATACTAGATCATTAGAATTTATCTTGCACAGTGCAAGAAAAATAAATCCCTCTTATATCAAGTAAAATACTCTTGCTATTAGAGTAAATGTTATCTCAAACGCGGATTAAGTTTTTGTCGTATTCAAGAGACCGGATATTAACTATATGAGAAAAAATTAACTCGAAGAAATTTAGAGAATATAACCAGCGTGAAAATGAACCAAATCGGTAAAAAAACCGGTTGTCTTTTACAGGCTATTTTAATTTGATTCATTGCATACAAGCATCAAAATAGCGTGGCGCAATATTGAAGCTACGAACAACGATATGAATTTATTCTTGAATTTAACTTCTTGCTACGTTCATTTTCATGATTTTCATAAGATTATGATGGTATTACTACCACGTTTTCTGCCTAGGGCGCTAAGTGCGACAAACATGCTTGAAGGGCTCGGTTGTTATACATCTATGCCCAAATGAAGATTATTATCTTTTTTACTGAGAGTCCCAAGGCTCTGCAGCACTTAGTACCCATGGTGGACAAATTTACTTATTGTTAAAACTGATTAGTAGCTCTGCACGATTGTAAGACGGTTAGAAATATTATGTACTATAAAAAGGAAGAAAATTTAAACATATAAGACCTGTAACATAATATGTTACACAATCTGTCACCAAGGTAGAGGCATACTTATGATCAAGCACATCCTCAGTTTCATACTCATCATACTTAATAGCGTTATCTAATTTATCTTTTTTTTTTTTTAATGCCTTGGACGTGCGGCACAACGGTCCATCTAGTTCTTTTAGGTCTGATACAGTTATCATACTTTCTTGTTTCTCAATACCTATTGAGCAGTTTCCGTACTAAGTTACTCATATCAAATTGTAAACTGATAACATTAAAAACAAAAATAAGAACGTTGGGCACGTTGGATAGTCATTAGACCCTGCAGCACTTCCAATTATACTAAAAAATTTCTGAAAAATGAAATTCCACGATAACGGTCTTACAAATATGATGTGCATATTTTGCAGACACAAATTTTACTTTAAGGTTGTCATCAGTTTTTCTGTCAATAGATACTAAAAATTAAATTAGCCATTTAAATATGTGCCTAAATCTAAAGACAAGGATATTGTTGATCTCAAGCCGTGCACCTCTTTTTTTGTAAAAAAATTTGACTTGGATATTTTGTGAATTTGAGAACATTTTTTCTCATTCATTTAACGATTTCAACGACTCCTTTAAGATCTACAAAAATCATTATAAGTTATAATATATTGTACATTTTCAGTACAGAAAATCGCTTTTATACATAGTAATGATATTTTTGTATTCCTTAAAGTATTTGCAATTAACAGTCAACCCTTCATTTGGCTGTTTTCGAATCAAAGCAGTGAGCAAGTAATTTATTCGTATACAAAATTTTACAGTTTCTTCACATCCTTGAATCATATTTTTTTGATGCAATAAATAAAATTTTCATACTTTGGCGATGCAATTACTCAATGTCTAAGATAAAATGGGGCTACCGATATCTCAGAAAGCCTATTGAATCTATCCAGTAATTAATTTTTAGATTCATCACTTTTGAAAAATTTTACCTGCGTTGCAAGTCTGACCCGCATTTTCGAAGAGCTATCCAATGGAATGTGTCTGTTGGTAATTTTCGGACAAACTCGAGCGTTACTCGGTTTCATTGATTCTGTATTGAATAATTTCACAAAATAATCCCACCTCACACAATTACTTCCAGGTTTCATCTATTGGATTTGAAATCTTCTTTGCACATTACTATATTAGTGTAAGAATAGTGCTTTATACTGCCAATGGTTACGGAACTTTTTTTCGTTGCGGGGGGGGGGGGGGGGGGGCTTTGTTTGCTTCCGTTAATTTGCCCTCTGGTCTAAACTTTCCCGGCCCGACGGGGGTGGGGGGGGGGGCTCAAGATCCCTAGCCCCCTCACTTTTGCGGCCCCTGTATGCCATGAAGGGATAGCTGCCACTACTCGTCATAATAATAATAAAGAGACACGGCTCCATCAGGCAAAAATAGAACATTAAACGTTTTATAAAGAAATATATCTACTTTTTAAGAAATCACGTAACTGAAAAACTCTGTCATTTTACAGTTTATTTCTGATACATTTGATGAGGTGAGGTGTATCCGAAAACAATTATTTTTCCTTCTTCATCTAGTGGATGTGTGAAGAAATTTCGAAGACTATCTACATTTGTTCGAACTCCAAGAACATATTGCATTTTCTTATAAGTATACTATAGAAGCACCATCTCCAATGCCACCGTGGACTTTGACTTCAGCATTTTTAAGTAAAGACGTACCTCTTACAACAGTTTTTGCCGATTCTGCACCACACACAGCTGACTTTGATGCAAATACAGCAAAGGGCTAAGAAATTTTTTCTTTCAATGACTGGAACATCAAAGCAAGTCCAGGAGTCACCAATTCCCTAATGTCCTGTCCTTGTTTATTGCCTTCTTCTCAGTCTGCACGGAAAAAAAATTGGGTCTAGGATATCTCCAACACTTTGGATTTCTAGAATGACCAAAATTTCCTACCTGAAACTATTACAAAATCAACCTTTATTGTTTTCAACTTGGTAATGTTGTGACTCAATAATTGTCGCGATGTCTCCAGTACAATCAGAGCTTTCTCCCTTTGATGTTGGATGCTTCAGGTCTCCATTAAGCGTTGAGCGTAAACACCTCGAGTCTCGAGACAGAAAATTTCAAAGTTGGTAGCCTACGGCTACCAACTCGGAAAAGAGCAGAAGGCAGATACTCGGCGTACATGCAGTGATATATATACAAACGGCGTATACCCCGAGTGTCTGCCTTCTGCTCTCTTCCGAGTTGGTAGCCGTAGGCTACCAACTTTGAGACTTTCTGTCTCGAGACTCGAGGTGTTTATGCTAAATGCTTAATGGAGACCTGAAGCCTCCAACATCAAAGGGAGGAAGCTCTGATTTGTACTAGAGACATCGCGAAAATTGTCGAGTTCATACATTGCTATACTGGAATTATTATATTTACAAATTGGTGGTTAAAAAGCTCGAAGCTGTTGCTCTCTCTGACTACCGAACAGTTCGAGACATCGTACACCCAATTTTTTTTCCGTGTGTGAGGCCAGTGTAAGTAAGCGTTTTAGCAGAAACAGCAATCAATTTTCTTAAATAAATTTCATCTAAAGTGATGATGTCATGACCAAGTTTGGTTCTCTTCTTTCAAAATACTTTTAAAATAAAGCAATAAAATTATCTTTAAAGCCACAATTATTGTGAATATATAGTCCCTAATTAATTAAGTGCACGGTAGGGGAATTGTATTGTGCTCTTGTAAAATTTCGTAGTAAGTTCAAGATCGTATATTTATTATCATACAGAGCATGATGAATTCTTTTTAGTAACGCCTACCTCTAGGATGTCTTGTCCGTGCAGCTTTAACGGTTTCTTAAATAACCATTTTTCATAAGTTAAAATCCTTTTCAAACAATCGTCCATCACATTAGCCACTTTGCACTGTTGATCCTCGATAGACTTTTTTAATTTCAAGATCTTGTTTCTATGCCGATTGCGCTGTATTGTGCGCATCTTTAACTTTTTTACTTAGTCTTTTACTTTCATTTGATCTAATTCCCTCTGATTTTTGCGAATGAGTAAAAAATTGTTTTTTCTTCGTTGTTTTCTGTTTTTTTAGAAATAGTTGCGATCACGATGAAAGAAGGTCACAATTCTTATGCAGATAAGTATATTTATAAAATCCTGTAAAATATTTGGAATCATCGCTGCAGTGCCAAGTGTCTAAAGCACTCCTGAAACTATTTCAACTTCGGTCCAATATACCTTATATGTTAACCTCCAAGATGCTGTAAGAATTATGCTTTTTTACAAAATATGCTGATTTTTTTCTCGCTTTTTTGATTGAACAACGTGAGTGGACAAGAGTACCTTCTCATTTTTATGACGTATGTTACTATAGTTCGAAGGTTTAGGTATGTCGACTTGAATGTCACTGCTAAGTACACCTGCGTTTAAAAGACTGCTAAAGAAGGAAATCACGTATTTATAAAGATGAAAAAAAATTTACGTACTGGCTGCACTCAGCGTCAATTCTGTCATACCTAAGATGCGTGAATCATTCGAAACGGATACACGATTTTTTTCAACATGATTTTGCCCTAGAAAAAGGTGTATCACTTAGTACGTATTCATTATACAGGAGTATCTAAAAAAATATTTCATTTCTGCTTTAAAAAAAAAAAAGTACTATTAATGTAATGTTTTATAATATGAACGAAAATCGGAATATTACAAAAAAAAAACAATTACCTCGTAAACTACTGTTGGGAGGTACATCTGCACCCGAGATTAAAAAGTCATCTACTTCAACAGTGTTATCTGATTTTACTCGATCATCACTAGAAAAATTGATATCACTTTCCGAATCCCCAACATGGAATTCTGACTGAAATTTAGTTCAGTTTTCACAAGGCGTAAAAGGTTTTCATGTACAAACTTCACCCAGCACCCCTGTGAATTACAAAAATAATGTTACCTGATGGGCGGTAATTAACAAAGACGCCCATGAATACCGTTTGTACGTGCACATAGCCAGAAATTTTGTTGTACCTAGCATTAATATATCCCAATTTAAAAATAGTGGCCCTGCTGGGATTTATTTCTTAATACAATCTAATTACGTATATTTTCTGGAGATACGTGTGAGTTGATCGCAAGTTGTATATTGACTTCAGGGTGTTGAAAAACATAGTTGTGATCCAATAAGCAATTAGTGTTTCCAGATGTACTGGTATCTGCAGTAACAACGAGATCGCTGTTTAGCGGCTCCGTGAAAAAATTGGGAACTGCTCCTTTTTGTAAACGTGATTTTTTTAATGGCACCGTTGGAAGGCAGGATATTATTATTATTAATATCATAAATGCTTAAACATTTTTTACTATCATGATACTATCTACAAACTTGACGACCTTCGTGATTGCAATAAAAAATGTAACCATAACATGTAAAGCAAGTACTGAAAATACGGAATATGATACCATTAGTATAACGTTCCCACGTTCATTAGTTTTTATCGATTCTTTTATCACATGTAAAGTATAAAAGTGCCTTTTACAGACGTAGCTGGTTGAACTTAAATCGTGTACTCCGATACCTTTTTCTTATTTTTCACGCTCTTCTGCATCTTTTGGAACTTTGAACGAAGAAACCGCTTGATATCGTGCGTTTTTGTTTGATAAACAATTTGGTACTACACATTGGATCAGCATAATAAAAACCTTGCACTGCAACGTTTTACTTTTGTAAACACGTAATGATTGTTGGTTACCTGTCAAAACATGCTTTAGTTATAAAGAACGTATGACTGAGATGTAAATACTTCTGCTAAAAAGAGGGCGGTATTGCACAATGGCTCTCTCGTCCATTGAATACGAACTTTTGCTACGACAAATTTACATGAAGCTGAAAGCCGTGACTGTCTACCGTGCTCTCTACCAAATACGAAAATTCTTTTGGTGACTATTATGAGATCGCCTTTCTTAGAAACGCCTCTCTGTTGGACTGCAAGCATAAGACAATTGTAATTATAGTCCAAAGTTGAACGATTTATTGTAATATTATTAAAATTAGGATTATAATAGTCAACGTTTAATAGAGGTATCGAAGACAATTTTATAGTGAAGCAAGTAGATTGTTTTATACAAAATTTCAAACACGATGTTAAACATTACATTATTGATTTTTAATTAATTACACTGTAAGCTATGTAGGTTAAATATATATTCTTTTGTGCAGCAAGATTAGAATCTTTGATAAGGACACGTTCCTTAAATTGCAATAAATTATTGCCTAAGTTGTTGCAAATATTTTAGAAGGCCCTTTCCTGGTCTCAGTTCTAATTAACTGTAATGAGAGACACGGAAACGATTAAAATATTATTTGTCAGCCACATAAAACCATGAATACACTTAAGTGAATTTCATTGCATAAATAATGAACAAATTATTTACACAGTGCGCATAATAAACATCACTTGCAAAGAGAGTTGTTGAAATAACAATAATATTAAATAAATGCTCATAGAACATTTATGCGATTATTTATGTAAATCAGCTATTAATTTACGTGAATAAATTGTCAACTTGCATTCCACTATGTGACAAGATTTTAGCCTTATCGGTTATAGGTCTAACGAGTTCAATTTATAAGGTTATTGGATTCTATAGCTTGTGATTTTAGAAGTTTGATTTTGTACTTTAAAATTTTTATGCAATTTCGCTACCATCTTAAAGAGCAGAGGTGGGTACTATTGTAGGTTAGGCCAAAGTCTATGACATATCTATGCGTACAATCCGACTGACACGCTCTACTGATTAATTTAGTCTGTTAATTCTTCGATTAGTCATCAATAAGGCCATCTGCTCTTGTCCATTTCTGTTATGTGAAAAAAGTTTATTTATTCCCTTTTTCTTATGCCTATTTCTAGAGTAACCCTTCCCGCCTTAATTTGTCATACATATCCTGGTATGTTTGCATTCAAGCCCAACATGATATTTGTAAATCTGAATCTATTTTTTCCCCTTTTTCTTTCCTTTTCCCTTCCCAAATCCATGCCTAACTTGCCCGCCTCCAGCTTCTGTCTATGGGTGCGTCGAGTGAAATAGGGCCACCTCGTGCGTGCGGCGCGTTTTTTGTTCGAGCACATTGTGTTTAACTCGCTCGTAAGGACAGGTTAAAATCTAAAACAATACTAAAAAAATTAAAATCGATAGAGTTTGACCTACACTTCATGATGATGTTTTTTTTTTTTTTCTCAAAAATCTTTTTTTTGTGTTGGAATATCTTTTGTATTTTTTGTTGTTTCTCTGAAATTCACCACAGTTTTGAAAAATAAAATATATACAAATAAAAAGAGCAATACTTGGACCACACCTCCTCAAATTTTTAGAGTGGGAAAGCAAACAATGCGTAAATGACAAGCAAATAAAGACGCTGACATTGGGTCAGCCACGCTTCACAGACAACTATATAGTTATAGTACAAGCTGTAGACTCACTGATAACTACTTGAAATTCATCAAAACATAGTTTACGCTATGTATAAGTAGAAGTCATAAACTTTACTTGATCCGCTGAATAGTTTACAAACAATCGAATTTGCAACTAAAAAAACTTTAAATTTCAATTTGTTCTAAAATTTCTTTAAGGATCGCACATTACCGTATTTGATTTAACATACTAACATAATCGTATGTTCCATTATTAAATTATTAAATAAATAATCATATTGTATTAAACTAACATTTTGCAATGTAAACGATCCAAAGCTTAATTGCATATTTTGTATCTCTTAGTTTTATTACAATTAGACGTCTAAATTTTGTTGAATTACTATCTCTTAGTTTTATGAAAATTAGACAATTGCCTTAATTTTATTAAATGACTTAAATTTTTCTGTAAATTTTTATAAATAAAAAGTAACCGTGCGACCGATTGTTGCGAACATACCTCTTTTTTAAAAAAATTACTGTCAATTTTGTTAATCAAAATAAAGATCTTAAACAGATGTACATTATGTTTAAAGCACGATATTTTTGAAGGAGTAATTTTGCAACTGCCTATGGCTCTTTGTATTGTTTCTACGACGAATTAAACACAACGTTTTCCCGTACTGTTTTGAAAGTTCATTCCAATTTCCAGAAAACTTTTAATTTTCTCAAGATCTTTTTCAAATTAAACTTTTCTGTTACTTTGAAAAAATTAATATTAGTTGCAGCTTTTCTAAATATTCATTATTATTTATGTATATAAATATTTCGTTTGTTTCAATAATTTAATAATTTTTAAATAATAAATAATATGTTACTCAATTTGTACACTTTTTCCAAATTTCTTTTTGACAAATTTTTACAATCACATTCTTGTATTATAATTTGTTCATAAATATGATTTTCTATTGGTTAGTTATGTTATTCACATTGCATATTTTTCGTTGACAAGTATTTCATTGGTTAATTATTTGATTTTTTATTTACTTTACACTTATTTACATTTAATAATACCTAATTTGAGATTAAGCGGTACTACTAGATGATTATTATATAATTTTACGCAACATGATTCAATTAATTATTTAAATATTAAAATATATTTCGAAACTACACCATCACAGTAAGTACAATAGACAGAATTATATTAATCATGATATTTTGTATTAAAAAGACATGGTATCCGATTGGGAGGTCTTAGCTTATCACTGTTTGGATATAGGCTCCGTGCGTGAACTACATCAGCGCCAACTTGTGGCTGGCTGGTGAGTCGGCGTGGTTACGGAAATACATGAGAAAGCGTGATTGACTGCAGT